>JASAMX010012525.1:12500-107165 GCA_030248175.1 Microlaimidae sp. YZB2_3
TTAAAACTGAACTGGAAGCATCGAAAAGCGTGTGTAAAGGCTTTAACTCCCTGGTTCGAATTATTTTAAAAGCTTCTGCTGGGGAGTTTGAGTTTTTGCAACACGTTATTGTAAAAGGCGTGGTTTTGGATGGAATTTTTATGACAAACAGAGGTAAACATTTTGTTTTTATTTTATTATTTTCTTTTATTTCCTTCTACAGTGTATTTGATAACTGTTTAAACATCTTGTCCTGCTGTTTTTTAAGCGCTCCTTAAACGAGAGCTTATTCTACAAAAGCTTAATTTAGTGTATACTCACAGCATGCATTGTAATCGGTATTAATATCGATTGATTGTAAATTTTCGTTTCGCATCTGGAGGTAAAAGGACCAAAACTTTAACACTGGCAACTAATTCAAAAAAGAAAAAACTAAAGCTAAAGTCTTCCAGGCTGAAACTAAGGGCGTAACCGCTCTCCGCCAGGAAGAAATAAACAATAAACCCGCGAGCCAGAAAAATTAATAAAAAGTTTTCAGCGGTTATGTAAACAATTATTATTTAATTGCGTCATGTCTTCCTCTGCAGGTGATATTTTCTCAAAGAACGAGTGGTTACTTTACCATTCATCTATTTTCACTCTGATAGAATTTATCTTTAAGTTATTAAATTACTGTTCTTCGGTCTTAATTTCATGAAAAATAAATATTCTGTGAATGGTTTCCCAGTTTGAGTCGTTTACTTAAATCTAGTATATACGTTACTGGTTTAGCGGTAAGTTTTTTAATGGTTGAAAATTTTGGATGGTTTTACTACATTTCATTTATTTGTGTATTTCCAAAACCAGTAAGATGACTGAGAGAGTATAATTAATATAACTGATTATTTGTTTTGTAGTCAAAATTTAAATTGTGTTAAATTTTAAATTTTGAATTATTTTTATATTTTGTTTTTTGCAATGTAAATTCAAATTTACTTTTTAAATAATGTAAATCGAACCATTTTTTAATAGCGATAGAATGTAATAAGCAAGTTATGATCAGAGACACTGCGTATTGAATTGTGTAAATTGGAAATTTCGAATTGTTTTTATATTGTGTTTGTTGCAATGTACATTTAAATTCACTTTTTAAATGATGTAAATTACACCAATTTTTAATAGTGATAGAATATAATAAGCAAGTTATGATCAGAGACACTGCGTATTTGTTCAAAAACATTTTTTGTTCCATGTTTTTTTTAATATGTTTTTCACAATTACTCACTCATTTTACTGTCACTTTTTTAATTAAAACCAGCCTAAACAACCGATTTAATAATCTGATGTAATGTTTTTTGTATGTGCAAAATTTATTGTTATACAAATCAACTTTATTTTTACTCAAATAGCCCTAAACAAAAATAATTTTGTGAAATATTTTGGATTTTTTAGATGTACCCTGCTTGATACACTTTTTGGATGTACGCTGGTTAATAATATTTTATTTATGTCAATTTGAACAAAATAGTCGTGAGATTTTTTTGGTTTAATCTGATGATACTTACTTTACTGTCACTTTGTTAATATCCTATTTAATAATCAAATTAAATAAAATAAAATCAAATTGAATAACCTATTTAATAATCTGATGTAATATTATTTTTATATGTTCAAAATCTTATATCACAAATTATCATTACTAACATTACTATAACATTATTATTACTCATATAATACTAATAACTTTTAAATAAAATTAATGTAGTCAATGATGTTAATAAATAAAAAGCCATAAAACTACACGTCATTTACCGCAAATTTGAAACAATGTCTAAAATTCTTTATAGTGTTTCAAAAATACTCCGCTGTAGGCGTTCGGCACGCGAAATTAAAAATCGATTTTCAATTGACCGGCGCAAGAACCGGTGCCGACAGCAGTCGCTGGCTCTTAGCAACTTGGCTGGCTCCCCGTTCGGAATAACTGGCTTTCCTGTTTTAGCCGCTTTATTTGTTAAAAAGAAGTTTTTTAAAACGTTAAAAGCCTGCCAACTTTCCCCGGTGAATGAGTATAAACTCGCGAAAACTATTGTGAATTCGATTCTAGGACACGACGGTACTGGACAGGAGGGTACTGAGCTAACAAAAAATACGTTTGCCACAAATATGTAAATTTTTTAAACTAAATGAGCTGAACTAAATTTTTATCGTTGTTTGAATCCGTAGACAATTAAATGTTACATAAGAAGTCGATTCGTTTTTAATTATAAATAACATTTTTGCTTGCTAAAATATAATGCAATTTAATACTAAAAAAACTTTGTAAATTGTTTAAAAAACATCATACCAAAGGTGGATACCACCATTGATCATACTTATTACACGAAATTTTTAAAGGTCATTTACCACACAATTTATACAATGACTTTTAAATAAAAACAATAATAATGTTTGAAGCTTACTTCAAAGCTCTGGAGCTTCGAAACCTTGTCTTTGCAAAAAACTAAGGAATTAATATTAAACAATTATAAGTGAAAAGAAAACGACATTGTTATTTAGAAAACACCAAAAAGAACGCCACTGTCAGAAGTTATTTAATTACTGTTTTTTCTAAAACATATACTTGTATAAAAATATAAAGCGATTTCTGCAGTTTCCGCTGTCATTTTTTATTTAGACTCTTTTCATCGACTCTTGATTAAAATAATTATTTTTTTGATAAAATTTTTGGAAGAAATATCTTCTGCAAAAATAGATTTCAATAGCAGAAATGTAAAAAATATCTTCTTGCTATTTTTAGTCCACTCTAACTTAGGGAATTCACTTGAACACATGCGTTGATCATTTAAAACAAGACAAACAAAATTTGTTTTTAAAACCCAAAAACATACAAACAATTGTTAGATTTTTCATGTATGATATTTTATGCATTTACATCTAAGTATAGAGTGGTGAGTAACTAAAATAATCCAACAACGGATCTTTGGGAGTCTTCAAAATCCGACCATTGCACAGTAAACTTTTTTCCTAAGCCTAAGCAAAACCCAAAAAATAAGCTAAACTCTATCATAATATTTTAATAATAGTGTGCTTTAAAAAAATACGGAATAATTTACTTTTAAAAAAGGTAAGCAATTGTTTTTCGGAAAAAATTTTACTAAAATGTTTTTGCAAGGTTATTAATAGCAGTATTATTTGCAATTATTTTTGCAGTTGTTTTTTTCCGAAGGCATTATTAAGAATTCGTTTTTTCTACACACCACGAAAAATAACCACAAAAATGTTTTGACAGCACAATCAAGGCAAAACAGAAACCCCAATGTTTATTATCCTTGAAGTCGTCTTATAGCTTCTCAGCATTTTTAAAGCTATAGTTATTATTTAAAAAAAATGCACAAAAACGCCAAACATGAAATTATTATTTTTGTTTTATGTCTTATCAATAATTTTTTTTATAATCCTATATTTTATAAGTCAGATAAACAAACTATGGTTGAATTATATCTGACTGACGCTGAAAATTAGAATGCAGACATGAAGGGACCAATTAAAATTGTGCGGTAATGACGGTTTTTTTAAAAAAAACAATAAAGAGCGCAGAATTTTTTTTAATTCCACCCTTTCACAAAAAATACAAAAATTAACCAACTTTAGCTCTTAAAAAAATTTCATTTAGATTACTAATTAGGTAAATTAATAAATAATTAATAAAATACAGTTTTTAATCTTTGTTATTAATCCGCTTTAGTGAAAAATTTTAAATGTTTTTGTTGTTAAATAGTCGATTCAATACTGCAAATCTCGCGGTCAGCTAGATTTTTAAGTAAAACGAACGGGAACGGGACACGAGGATACTGGACACGAGGGTACATGACACTAGGGTACTGGACACGAGAGTACTGGGCTTAAAAAAATTGCGTTCACCACAACCTCGCAGCAAAATCTATTCATTATGCAAGGGGGACACGAGGGTACTGGACACGAGGGTACTGAGAAGAAAAAACATAACCTCCCTGCATAAAGCGGAATAAACTTATTGCATAACAATAGTTTGTTTAACTTAAAAATCCTTTAGTTCGTTTGACTGACTTATAAAAGATTATAAAAATAAACATTAAAACATTTTCTCCATTTTGTGTAATTTGTCTTCATTTTTGTACATTTTTTAAAATAATAACTGGCTTTAAAAATGCTGAGAAGCTATGAGTCGACTCAAAAGATAATAAACATTAAGGTTGCTGTTATGCTTCGATTGTGCTGTCAAAACATTTTTGTTGGCATTTTTTTGTGTTGTGTTGAAAAAATAAATTCTTAATAATGCCTTCGAAAAAAATAACTGCAAAAATAAATGCAAATAAAAACATTTTAGCAAAATATTTTCCGAAAAACAATTGCTTGCCTTTTTTAACAGTAAATTATTTGGTAATTTTTTAAAAGCACACTATTATTAAAATATTATTTTAAAGTTTAGTTTAATTTTTGGTTTTTGCTTAGGCTTAAGAAAATAAATCTTACCGTGCAATGGTAGGATTTTGAAGACTAAAGATTCGCTGTTGGATTATTTTACTCACGACTATACTTAGATTAAAATGCATAAAATATCATACATGAATAATCTAACAATAGCATGTTTTTGGGTTTTAAAGGCACATTTTGTTTGCCTTGTTTTTAATCATCAACATGTGTTCAAGTGAATTCCCTGAGCGAGAGTGGACTAAGAAAGGCAAGAAGTTATTTTTTTTACATTTTTATTTTTACTACTGAAATTTATTTTTGCAGAAGTTATCTTTTCCAAAAATTTTATCAAAAAAAAACTCATTTATTTTAATCAAGAGTCGATGAAAAGAGTCTAAATATAAAAATGACAGCAAAAAAACTGCAATTCGCTTGGTATTTTTAGTTCATACAAAGATATGTTTTAGAAAAACCAGTAATCAAATAACTTCTTGGCGTTCTCATCCCACTTATGATTGTTTAATATTAATTCTTTAGTTTTTTGCAAAAGCAGGGTTTAAAACTCCAGAGCTTCGGAGTAAACTTTAAACATTATCATTGTTTATTAAAAAGCTATGGTATAAATTGTGTGTAAAACGACTTTTAAAAATTTCGTGTTTAATTAGTATGATGTTTTTTTAAACAATGTAGTTTTTTTTATTTTGAAATTACATTGTATTTAAGCAAAAGAATGATATTTAATATTTATAATTAAACACGAAACGACTTATATAACATTTTGAATTTGCCTACGCATTCAAACTATGGAGAATCACGACTGTTAATTCAGTGTACACAAGGGTCTCAAGAAGATTTGAAAAGAATTTGTATACGACCGGAAAAATGATAAAGAAAAAATATGCACAACCAGCTGTGTTTTAAAAAAAACGTTTTATGTTTCAATGTTGTTTTCGTTGTATTATGATCGTGTTTTTTTTTCTTTAACCAACCTCATATACAAATTATTTTTAATCTTCTCGAGACTTTTGTGTACATTGAATTAACCGTCGTGATTTTCCATTAGAATTTAGTTCAGCTTATTCGGTTGAAAAAATTTACATATTTGTGGCAAACGTATTTTTTCTTAGCTATGTACCCTCGTGTCCAGTACCCCCGTGTCCAATACCCTCGTGTCCAGTACCCCCGTGTCCAGTACCCTCATGTCCTAGAATCAAAACAAACTATTGTTATGCAATAAGTTTATCCCGCTTTATGCGGGAAAGTTATGTTTTATACTTGTCAGTACCCTCGTGTCCCCCTTGCATAATTAATCGCTTTTGCTGCGAGGTTGTGGCGAACGCAATTTTTTTATGCCCAGCATCTTCGTGTCCAATACCTCGTGTCCAGTACCCTTCTGTCCAGTACCCTTGTGTCCAGTATACTCGTGTGCGTGTCCCGTTCCCGTGAATTCCCGCAATTACGTTAATGGGTGTGCATAATTTTTATCGTAAAATTTTGCTTTGGACAAAAAAATATTTTTAAGAACACATTGTTAAATAAGAATTTTTCACAATAAAGTTTTGCTTGGTTTCAAGGTTTCGCTCAGGCTTGGGAAAAACTAAAGTTTTAGTCTTTATTAAAGAACAAACCATTCATTAAATTTTAATTTGTAATCGATTTTTAGGTTTTGCTTAGGTTTAGAAAAAACAACGGTTTTCTTTAAATAACAAACCATTAAACATACATTTATCATGAAAGCTTTAGTTTGATTTTCAGGTTTTGTTAAGGCTCAGGAAACGAGAATTAAGTTAGCCTCTCATAGCAGCCTCTCGTAACGCGCTATCAGCCTCTCGTAAAAAAATTCAATTATCTCACGAAATTTGAAAAATTTAAAACCAAAAATATGGATGGATAGTAAAAATTTGGATGGATCGTTGACAAAATCTTCAAAACTTTTAAAATCATAAATTTGTCTAAGAAACGCTTTTAAAAACATATTTTGAGTTATATTGCTGTTGTTAAGTGTGTATTTACAAGTTGTCGCTATTGGAGTGTTGTATTTAATCCCATAAACTGTAGTTCAAAACTTTTTTTTCTTAAATCATGCTATTTCAAGGAATTTCTGCTTATTGTTTCAGTATTTTTTGTAATACCATGCTTTAGTTGTTTAATTAGGTACTTCAAAAATTTAGTTTAGTGGCATTTTATCAAAAAATTATTTCAATAAATACATGTGAGCTAGCAAAAATATGGTGAACAAACTGAAAAAAATTCTTTAAGATAACCCGTCTTAAATAGGATTTTGCTTTACCTACACCTTCCAAAAGTGCTTTACCGTCTATCGTTTTGCCGACTTTTATACTCTAAAGCACATACGGTTTCATTGTTTTATGGCACGTCAAATTCTTTACGTTCTCAGCTGCATCAAAATATACCTCACCCATCCTTCCACAACTTTGCCAGTAACATTGTTACTATTTTTTTTACAGTGTGGTATTCGCAATTGTTTTTATATTGACAGAACTTAAAAAGTTTTTTAATAAGAAAAACTCATCATAGTTTTAGTTTTTTTAGTGTTTTTCGTTTGCGGATATTTTTTATAAGCATATTTAATACCATACTTATCTATCTGAAGCTTGCTATTTGTGCTTTTTAGCACCAAAACTACAAAATAGTAAAATTTCAGCCTGATCTAAAAGGTTTGTTTGTTTTAAGGGAAAAAGCAGTTTGACTCAAATGCTTTTTGAATTTAAATAATGTTACTAAAGTCATAACAAGAACAGTGAAAATTTAAAAAAAAGCTAAACACATAAATTAGAAAATTCTAAAAATAATGGCAAATTAACACAGTGCTGGGTTAATATTTTTAAGTTTTTGAGTTTAAAATCACGATATACAAGCATGTTTTTGGTGAAAAGTCGCTATAAAGTAATAGCTTGAATACTAAAAAATTTAAAATTTATTTTCTTTCATAGTCTAGTAATTATACTATTTCAAAAATATCAACTAAGCACAAATAAGCAAAGCGCATGCAACATTGAATAGTTTTAGTAAATTGCGGTTGTAATTTTTATTTCCTATCGGTTAAACTAGGCCTTATTTTTTAATGAAGTAATAACGGTTAACATGAAGTTAAAATAAACCAGTCGCATTAGCATTATCATTCAATTTTTCAAAGCAAGCGTGCACATTACCAAATAAAAAACAACATATATAATATACTCAACGAGAAACATGTTAATTTAAAACAAACTAATTTTTTAAAAAATGTCTATAAAAACTCGAGCGTCAATTAATAAAGAAACAAAAGGTATATCAATATTTAATATTAAAGCCTCCTAGCTAATGCTATAACTTTCATAAACCAACACATTCATAAACATAATTGTAGCTAAACAAAATCCAGCTGACCTCAATATTTTCAGTATTAAATTTACTATTTGACAATAAAACCATTTAAAACTTTTAACAAAAGCGGTTTAATAATAAAGATCAAAACCCATATTTTAATAATTATTTATCAAATTACTTACTTTGGGTGGCGGAAAAAAAGCACCCGTGGCAAAAGCGAAAAAAAGCACACGTGCCCAAGGCGGAAAAAAACACCCGAAAGGAGCGCCTGGCAAATATAGCACAGCGGCGTTTTTTTTACGTTATAAGTATGAAATTACTGCGTTATAACTTATTATAAGTACTAAGTTATAAGTCATTATGAAACTTAAATTAAATATTCAGTAGCATGCGTTTATGGTTTAATAATTTTTTAACTTTTGCATTTGGTTAATAAACATAAAATTAAATTTAAAAGTATTTAAAAAGTAAATAAATGAAAAATAAAATAAAATAGATTTTAATTTATTGTGTTCTTTGTGCTGACTAATAAATGCTAATAACTGATAAGTAATCTATTTTAGATGCAAATTTGCATGAACTTTAAATATGTTATTTTTCTATTAATAATCACAATACTATAAAATCTTTGAGAAATTATTTTACAGAAATGTGCTGCAGTGACCTAGTGCCAATCAAATTAAAAAAATGTATTAAAACTAACAGTGCAAATTTCTACCAATTAACTTTTTAAACAAAAAATCCATTTAATATTCTTTTTAGATATATTCCCTTGCTTATGTTTACTTTGCATACCCCCCGGAAAGACTATTCCGGTTAATAACCGGGATATTCTTTCCCCCCTCCTTTTTATATTGTTGCTCGTTTGTTATGAATTTTAGCTTGGTTTTAAAGGTTTTGCTTAGGCTGCTTAGGGAAACTAAGGTTTAAAATGGTTAAGGTAGTTCATGGGTTTTATTTCAATAATTTTATGAATTTATGAAAGTATCATGATAACAAAATAATCATTTTAATTTAATGACGTGTTTTTGAAGAATGCGCAGAATTAATATTATAAACTTTATGCAAATTTTTGAAGGGGGGAAAGAATATACGGGTAAAAACTTTCCCCCTGATTATAACGCTAAAATAGAAAATTACAAACAAAATTAAAATCGTGAGTAAACATGTTTTAATGAAATTTATTACACAAAAATTGGTATTTGAGCTAATAAAGGTACAGCTATTCAAATTATTTTTAAAAATTCTAAGTTTATATGATTTTAAAATTAAAAAGCATGGGGGAAAATCTATTCCGGTATATTCTTTCCCTTGGGGAAAGAATTTACTGAGGGGGGAAAGAATATCCTGGGATAGTTTTTCCGGGGGGAAAACTATCCCGGTATAGTTTTTCCGGGGGGAAAGATTTTTAGGGGGGAAAGAATATCCCTTGACACCGGCCTTTCTTTCCGCCGGCTTTCCCGCTGGTTCTCGTTTTATGCGGTTTTTAAGCAAAAATGACAATAAGTATTTATGAAAATAGCTACAAACTAATGAAATATGAATTTTCTAATTAGTTTTGATGTTAAAATATATTTGATTTTAATTAAAATACGTTTTTTATTAAAAAACTTTAGCATGCGTTCGCACTGGTCTGGCTCTCGCGCTGGTCTTCCGACCCCATTTAATTCATTCGTTTTTCCTATAACCCTATTTAGGACGTTTTCAAAGCGTTCCCTTTAACAAATAAGGCGGCTAAAACAGGAAAGCCAGCAATTCAGAGAGCCAACTGAGAGCCAGCTTGCGTTCACGCCGGTTCTTGCGCCGGTCTTCCTTCCTACCCCATTTCATTCACTCGTTTTTCCTACCCTAAGTTCTACGTTTTAAAAGCATTCTCTTTCATGGTAAAATAGGAAAGCCAATAAAAAAGGAAAGTAATTCTCAACCGGGATCCAGCTGAGAGCCAGCAATTAAAAATCGACTTCTAATACTGCGTGCCAAACGCCTACAGCGTAGTATTTTTGAAACACTATTAAGAATTTTAGACATTGTTTAGATACTTAAATTTTATGTTACACTTAAAGATCAATGGAGGTTTAAAGTTTTTTTCATAGTGGCCGAAATTAAGGCGCGAGCCATAAATTAAGGTCTAAAGTCCACGATAAATGTTATTGTGAGTTTTATCACGATAATTTACTTGAAAAATAATTTTTAAACAATCCATCTTTCCGGTGACCGGAAAATTGGGTTACTAATGTATTACGTGTTTTCTATATTAACTTTGTAAATAAACCATTTTAGTTCCTGTTCATTCTACTCTATCCAAGCTCGTAGTAGTCCATGACATATGACGGCACTCAAGTTCGAAATATGACGGCATTCAATATGACGGCGGTGCCATGACGGCAAAAATAATTTTCGTGTTTATTAAAATATCAATTCATTCACGATCGTGATCTTTGCCGACGGTTCTGCCGACGGTTTTAAAAAATGCCGACGGTTTGATAGTAAAATTGCTATAAAACCATTAATACCTAAAACAAACTGTCGGCACTAAGAATATAGATAAAATATATCATTCTACGCAAAATCAAACTTAAATTTTGGATAATTATTTGCAAAATAGCATAAAATCTTATATTGAAAACAGTCGGGGATTTGCCGACGGTTTTAGGATGTTGAATGAATTTAAAAAGTTTTTTAGAGAATCTTGATTTTAATATTAGCTCTTAATTTCAGTTTTCAAGAACATAAAAACGTTAATTGAATTTTAGATTATTGCGAAATAATCAAAAAAAATGAAATTTAAAGTATCGAATTTGTGCGTTTTTTGGAATTTGCAAATGAATAAAACCCGGGCGAAAAGTCCCGGGCAGACGAGCGGCCGGCAAATAGCAGGGAATAAAACCCGGGTGGTTTAAAAAAATCGTATTTAAATGTACATTTGACCAGAAATTAAGTTATAAAACTTAAGTTTAGTTGTTTACTAAATTGGGCCAAGTTTTATGGATAAAACTTTTTATTTTAGCGAAATTTAAATAAAAAAATATTTTTATGGCATTATGCCAATGACATCTGAGAGTATAAAACCCGGGCGAAGGTGATCTTTAGAAAGGGTGGGTACATCACGAGGATAAAAGCCGGGCGGTAAACTTTTTTTATTTTAAAACATTTATTGAACAATAAAAAACAGATAAATTAATTGCTTGCAAATTTGTTGAGGCTCTAACTTGTTTCTTGTATTAAAAAAATTTTTTGAAGCAAAAATATTAAGTAGTTATTTTCATGGCTATGTGCCAAAACAAGTCAAAAAGATAAATGCCGGGCGATCCTAAAAGAGAAGCCAGGCAAAGATTAAAATCAATTTAAAGTGACTCTTTTTTGAATTGTTTGAAAAAAATCTTTGTGTAAAAGCAAGTTAGAAGCCTCAACGAATTCGCAAACGATTAATTCAGCTGTGTTTATTGTTCAAGAAATCTTTTAGACCGGCGGAAGACATGCGGGAACGCATGCTAAAGTGTTTTCAATTGCGAGAGCCGGCGTGAACGCATGCTAAAGGTTTTTAAAAAAAAAACGCATTTCCAATCAAATTTATTTTATAATATCAAAACTAATTAGAAAATTCATATTTCATTAGTTTTTAGCTATTTTCATGAATACTTATTGTCATTTTTGCCTAAAAACCGCATAAAAGCGAAAGTCAGCGGGAAAGCCGGCGGGAAGACATGCGCGAAAGCATGCCAACTTCCCCGCGGTAATAAAGTTAGCCTCTCAAGCGCCTCTCGAGAATTATCCGGACGGGTGCAACAAATGTTTTAAATTTGCATGAAAAATCAAGACGTGGATAAAAAAAAGCGACTACTCCCATATTATATACACAATCAAAATTAAATATAGAATATGCAAAATAAATAGCAAATTAAACTAAAATTCAAACATGTGGTGCATGCTAAATTTATAAACCACGTATATAATTTTGGAAACTTTTGTAAAAGTTTTTCAGTGGTGGAAATTTATATTATTCTTAAGATTTAAGATTTTATTTTTTCTAGCAAGATAAGTTACAAGCAAAATAGAATATTATTATCTAAAATTGCAACCCAGTTGGATTACAAATTACATAAACACCAAAAACAAAAAAAATCAGCAGTAGCAATAAAATGTATCACAACCAAAGCCGGAACTTATCTATAAAAAAACTACTAAAGGCTTTAGATACTTAAAGCTCTTCATTTAGTAATTGTATTCAGGTTTATTTTAATAAACAATTTCTTAAAAGAGTGCAACGAAGGAACGCTTCACTTTTCACTCTTTCATTTAGACAATTCCATTTATTTAAAACTCTGTTAAAAAAACTATATTTTCTGCAATTAATCCTAGAGTGCTCAACTTTAATTTTTTTTGAGTGAACTCTAGTATGATTTGTGTTAAACACAAAGTATTTGTTACTTTTTAAACTTAAAAGATCATTTATAATTTTATATGTCACTATCATATCATTTCTTTCTCTGCGTTTTTCTAAAGACTCAAGATTTAATATATTTAATCTGTTTTCGTAACTGGTATCTTTTAATTTACAAACTCTAAAGACTCGTTTGGTAAATGTGCGTTGAACTTTTTCCAAAATATATTTATCTTTCATCAGGGGTTCCAGACCACGCTTGCATATTTTTTTTTTTTTAATGATCAGATAACAGAATTAATTTTATACTAAGCATAGTCTATGCATAGTTTAATTCATACTGTTTTCATCATATCATTGTATTTTTTTTCTTTTTTCTCTCTTTTTCTATTTTTTTTGTTTTTTTTTTTCATCATCACATTAATCGTACGTTAGTAGATGCACCGTGAACCAAGAACTACAAAAATAAAGCGCCGACCTACTGTATAAGCGGGGAGGAGAAAATGATGCCCACATATTTTATATTTGTCTTTTTCTTTATAACATAAGGATTATACGTTGTTTACACAAATATGCATTTGGCAGAAAAAACACCGAGTTTCAGCTCAGCCACTTGGAACTTCATTTTTCTGTACATTAATTCGCTTTCCATGCAAAAGCGTGAACCGGCAGAAAAAAAAAAAAAAAAAAAAAAAAAAAAAAAAAAAAAAAAAAAAAAAAAAAAAAAAAAAAAACAAAAAAAAAAAAAAAAAAAAAAAAAAAAAAAAAAAAGGAGAAAAAAAGAGAAAAAAGTAAGGGAAAAAGTAAAAAAGGGACAAAAAAAGCGGAAATAAGGTAAAAATAGGTCTAAAATGGCTTAAAATACATTGAAATAGGCTAAAAACTGCAAAAAATTCGCGATGATGGCGTCATCATAGGTCAAAAATGGCGTCATATTTTTAGGGTACTTTTTCATTTTTTGGGGGGGGGGGGGCAATAAAACGGGGGGGGGGGCAAATCCTCCAATAAAACGGGGGGGGCATTTTCAGACCGTGCACAGGTCTGCTACTATAAACACTATTATCCTTTTATTAACGTTTAAACACATGTTTTAAATGTATAGGTATAAAAAAACCTTAAAATTTGTAATAAGTATCATCTGGAATTAAAATTTCTATTTTATTTTAGCGCCTTAAATTAAAATATTTCTCCCCCGGGGGGCATTCTGCCCCCCGGACCCCCTCCCCTGACAAGGGGCTCTGCCCCTTGACCCCGCTGGGGGCTCTCGCCCCTCAGACCTCCCATATCTGGGGGGCTGCCGCCCCCTCAAACTCCCCTTCAGGGTTAGCATTTACCCCCCTCCAGACCGCCCCCCCAAATGAAATCCTGGGCACGCCACTGATTGTTGGTGCTTTTGTTTGAAGTATTGGGTTTATTGGAGTGTTGTTGATGTGGTTTGTGACTGTGTTTGTGTGGATTTGTTTTTTTAGTGCTTTGTAAGTTTTGTTGTGTACATGTCTGTTGGAATGTTTGTTGTGTAACTTTAATCTCGATTTACAAAAAATTTTGCAGTTCTTAGCCTATTTTAATAAAATTTAAGCCATTTTGGATTTATCTCTACTTTAATCTGGTTTTTTATCTTTTTTACTTCTTTTGCCCTTTTTTTCTTTCTCTCGCGTAATCCGAAATCCGGCGAAGCCGGATTTTTTTTGTAAGGGGGGACGGGGAGGGACCTTTACGTTTTTTGAATTTTGGGAGAGAAAAATTTTTTCTTTAATATTAATACAGAAACTTTCCTGATGCCTTCCAAAAGCATATTAACTGTCAATAACCAAATTTTCCCCGCTTCGCAGCTCGCAGGCATAGATGAACACGGTCAAAAAGCTAGGGGGGATGTTTACCCCAGGTAAATGACATTTAGAAATCTAGGGAGGGTCGAACCCCCCCCCCTAGCTTTCTAGGGAGGGTTGACCCGGGGTGAAAGATTTTGAAACCTTGAGGGGAGTCAGGTGGGGTCCAATTTCGGGAACAAAATACTTTTAAACCATTAAATTTTTAATAATAGTTTTTTTATAAGATAATAGTACATTTTATTGAATAAAAAGCGATATTTTAGTTACGGTATAAAAAGGGTGTAAAAACATGAATTTGTGTTAAAAATTCACGTTTTTGGAAGAAAATTTGGTATAAAAAAGGTACTTAAAATTTTCTTGAGAGGGGGGGTCAGATTTCAAATTCTAAAGGGGGATCAGAGGTAAAAATTTTGAAAATTTTGGGGGAGGGGGGCCTGGATTTTTTTCTGGGGGGCCTAAAATTTCGAGGCTAGGGACCCCCCCCTACCCCCCCTTGTTCATTACGCAGGTAGTTTAAATTCACAATTTGTCTTAGTTTTTCGATTTTAAATCGATTATGCCGTGCAATAGTTAAGGCATATCTGTTAAATCAAACTACTATAAACATTATTAACCTATTATTAATGTTTTAAACACCTGCTTTAAATGTAAAGGCATAAAAAACTTAAATTCTGTAATAAACATCATCTGGAATTAAAATTTCTAGTGTATTTTAGCTCCTTAAACTAAAATTTTTTGCCCCCTGGACCCCCCTGGCTCTGCCTGCCCCTTGACCCCGCTTGGGGGCTCTCGCCCTTCACACCCCTATTATTGGGGAGGCTGCCGTCCCCAGGGCCTTCATGGTTAGTATTTACCCCCCCAGACCGCCCCCCCCCCGAAATGAAATCGTGGGCACGCCACTGGTGTCAGCAAAGAATACAAACCCAAATTATAAATCCTAATAATATAACGAAGTAAAACTTACTTAAAGTCGCAACTACTCCTGACTCGAACAATAAAAATTCCTCCAGATTACGAGAATTTTCCAAAATTAAACTATATGGAGATCCTTGGATGTGTTTATGATATATTCTAAAACATCTACCAACAGCCATTGCCACAATATTTATATTATTTTGCGGAAGCAATTGTGATTAGTTTATTTTATGTCGACAAAATTATGTTGTTGTTAACGCCATTCTAAAGCTTGACTGCTCTTGCATTTCTGGCCTTCATTTATTTTATTTCTGTTGGAAGAAACCGGTCAATTGAACGAGTCAACATTCAAAAATCCTATAAAAGTGTATTGACGAAAAATTACTTATTGTTTGCTAAGAAAGAAGTGGGGGGTCCAGCATACATGGGCAAGTTGGTCCGGAGTGGGGGCGGGTTAAACCCCAAATTAGGGGGGGGGGGGGTTAAAATCCGAGAAACGCAAAATACCCATATCGTTTTTTTTCTGGAGTGCATTTTACCCATATCGTTTTTCGATTTTGAAGGAAAAATAGGTTAAAAACACTAATTTTAGGTCAAAAAGCCCTTTTTATTGCATTTTTGAGCTTTTTATTGCTTAAAACATTCATTTTGACCTAAAAACTTAAGTTTGGAGGCAGTTAGAAGTCATTTTAAAGACATTTTTTTTTCTTCATTTTTCCAAAATTGGGGGGGGGTTAACTTTTTCTCCCCCCCCCCCACTTCTGAGTGGGGGGGGTTAAACCCCACTTCTCAGAATTTGGGGGGTTAACCCCCCCCCCCCCAAACCCCCCCCCCCCGTGCCCATGTATGGGGTCCAGGGGGGTCCGGACCGGACGCCCCTGGCTTTTTAGGGGGGGGGGTTGCCGCTCTCGAGCCGCTCACCGGACCTCTGATCTCGAGCTTTGGGGAGAGGGGGGCCCTGGATTTTTTCTAGGGAGGGGGGTCCAAAATTTTGGCTTTAAGGGGGGGGGTGGACGTGGACCCCTCTGTTCCCCCCCCCCCAAAAAAAAACACCTATGCAGTCAGTCGCGAGTCACCACGTCTTTTTAGGGCTCCCACTATTTTTTCAAAAAACCCAGATGCAAAACCCACATTCTAAAATTTCAAAAAATAAATACTAATCTGTGGCAGGGCTGTGCACTGCGGCAGGGCTGTGCACTGCAAATTTTTTTGTATTGGGCCAGAATTAACAAAGCGTGGGAACACGGTGTATACACCGTGTAAACTACGGCAGGGACATAACCAGGGGGGCGGAGGGGGGGGGGCTGCCGCCTTCTCCCGGAAACGGTTGGGCAGGGGGGAAAATAAGGATAGTGGTTAGGCGGGGGGGGGGCGGTCACTCCCCCCACCCCGAAATGGTCGCCAGATAGTAAAATTTAGGGGTTTTCAGAGGCTAAAAATTCAAAATTTTCCAGCGCCTCGCTATTCGCTCGGCGCCAAACTATAAAATAATTTAAGTACCCAAAATGACGGTAACGGGAACTTAGATCTAAGGGTTCTAAGATCTACAACTGTTACGTAACGATTTTTCGCAACTTAAAAAAGATGGGGAACTTAGAGCTAAGCGGCGCGCAAACATGCGGCTGTTTCAAACAGAATGTCCATTAATAATGCAACAGCTTTACTATAATTTTAACGCATTATAGCCTCTTTTAAAAACTGCTGAATTATTTTTTTCTAAATTTTACAACAAACATAAATCATGAAATTACAATTAAACAAACTTAATACTTTTGTAAAGGAATCTAATAAATAATTTAGTTTTAAATAAGTTTTCAACATATAAGCAACAGCAATTTAAAAAATCTATTTCAAAATGTGTGAGAATAAAAAAGTATGTTAATGAGGTATAGTTTGCACAAAAAATAAAGTTAATTAAACCATTATTAACATTATTAGCTTTCTTTAAATTATTTCGGTTTTGTTTAATTGTTGTAACTCATTTATGAATTCATAAAAGGTTTATAAAAAACAAATAAAATCGACATAAGGACAAAATGTTTCCGCCAAGAAAGAACAAAAGAAATGTCCTTGGCTGACTGCTGTGACTGTGGCGCCAAATTATGGTTATGACGTCTGGAGTAGAAGGCACGATTTTAAGAAGGGTACAAAAAAGGAAGCTTGGGAGGATAATAGACTATTTTGACATAAGGCGTTTTACACACTAAAATTCCAATACACATTAGGCCAAAAGTTGAAATTAAAATAATATTTAAATGAAAACTTCTATTAATTTTGCGGTTTAAAATAACGCGTAAACACTAAAGGCAAAATATGAATTTGATTGGATTTGTAATAATGTAGTTATTACTGTTTAATTTCGTAAAAACGCGAACACAAAAAATAAAATTACAATCATAACCCTGCACCCAATATATAAGTAGGATTTTACTCGATGGTCAGCAGTTTCTGATAATCTAGTGGTTTGAGGCGGTCGGCTTCAGACTGCAAGGTTGGGAGTTAGAATCCCAATGAAGTTTCTTTTTCATTTTTTGTACCGGGAATTTAAACCTAACAAAATTTCATTTAAACTTATTAAAATTGAATTTAATAAAATAATTCAGATCTTTTTAGATATTTTTAAAAAAAATCAATTAATTGATTATTGATTGGTATTAATAAAATAAGAAAGAAAAAAGATCTGCTAATGATTGATGTATATATTGAATTTTTGATGTAGATATTTTGCCAAAGGCACAAAAAAATTAAAACCAAAGTGATGTAATGTAAAAAGCTTCTTGGATTGAATTTTTTTTGATATAACAGTATGGTTGATTTTTTAATTAAAAATCCTTCAAGAAATATTGTTTTGCATTATTGTTGTGGATTTTATACGTAAATAATCTTCCAGAAAAAAATTTTTCTAAAAAAAAACACCAAGTAGGTAAGTATTATGCAGCTATATTCTATCTACCACAAAAAACTAAATATAAATTATACATGCCGGTACAAAAAATGAAAAAAAGACTTCATTAGAATTTGAACTCCTGACCTTACAGTCTTAAGCCGACTGCCTCAAGCCAATACCATCAAACCATCTGCTGTAAAATTCTACTTATATATTTGGTGCTCGGTTATGATCGTAACTTTATTTTTTATGTTCAAATTTTTACAAAATTAAACATTAATAACTACATTATTACAAATCCAATCAAATTTATATTATCTTAGACTGAGTGGCATATTTTATCTTAATATATAGTATTATATATTTTTGATATTATTAGATATTGTAAATAAATAAGTATTAAATAAAATTCTATTATAGATATTCAGACCTGTGCACTGCCCCCCCCCCGGGGTTAAAACGGGGGGGGGCAATTCCAAAACGGGGGGGGCACGGGGGGGGGGGCAACATTTTTGAAACGGGGGGGGGGGCAATAAAACGGGGGGGGGGGGCAAGCAGGGGGGAAAGAAAAAAAGAGAGAAAAAAGAGAGATAAAAAGAAGGGAAAGAGGGAAAAAAGGGACAAAAAAAGCGGAAATAAGGTAAAAATAGGTCTAAAATGGCTTAAAATACATTGAAATAGGCTAAAAACTGCAAAAAATTCGCGATGATGGCGTCATCATAGGTCAAAAATGGCGTCATATTTTTAGGGTACTTTTTCATTTTTTGGCGGGGGGGGGGGGGCAATAAAACGGGGGGGGCAAATCCTCCAATAAAACGGGGGGCATTTTCAGACCGTGCACAGGTCTGGATATTGAAACTAACTAAAAAAAGTTTATGAAATTAAATTTAATTCAGGAGTCACTGATATTAATAACATTTTTAAAATTATAAGACTAAAGATAAAATCTATCAGGGTGAAAATAGATGAGTGGTAAAGTAACCACTTGTTTTTTGAGAAAATATCACGTGCAGAGAAACACATGACGCTACTAAACAATAATTGGTTACATAACCGCTGAAAACTTTTTTTTAAAATTTTTCTTACTCACGGGTTTATTGTGCATTTACTTCAGCTTTAAGAAATAAATAAGAATTTTGATAAAATTAAAAAAAATCAATTGTTTCTTTAATAAAAACTATATTTTTAACAAAATTTAATTTTATAAAACATATAAAACAACAAAATATTATAACAAGTTTAATACTATGACTAAATTTTTTTAAATAAAAAAAATGGGTCTAACTAAAAAAAACAACGGCACCTTATAATATGATAAAGTAATTTAAATACTAAAAAACGTTTAACCTATTGTTTATCAAAACAACAATTTTAACAGCATTGTTTTAAAAAATTTTAAAAAAAAGTTTGCGGCAAATATTTAGGAAAAAAAATTCAGTGGTTTTTAAAAGAGTTGATAATGTGTTGAAATTATTAGTAAAGCTGTTGCATTATTAATGGACAACCTCTTTAAAAAGGCTGTGTGTTTGCGCGCCGCTTAGATCCAAGTTCCATTTCTTTTTTAGGTTGCGAAAAATTGTTACGTAACAGCTGTAGTTCTTAGGACCCTTAGATCTAAGTTCCCCAAATCCAAATGACCCCCAAAAACCAAAAAATTTTTCCACTTCGCTTCGCTCAGCGGTCACTTTCTATAGTATACATACATATATTTTGCTATTTATTTTGCCTGATGCTAATGTTATTTCAAAGTTAGTACAATATTTTTTATAAGTAATAAGTACTACACAGAAAGCAAAACAAACAATCATATTGGTTGATTTATGTACCTCCCACCACCTAAATTTTCCAGCCGCCTATAGCATTGGCTCGGATTTTTATCATATAGGTAGGTAGGTACCCTAAATAACATGGAGTCAAGATGCTGCTCATGTGCTTTGGTTTACAATGTGGGTGTAGCTAAGGGGATTAAAGGTCTCTAAATTCTTTTTTTTGTGAAATCCAGGCTATGCCAATGTGATCTAATGTAATTTTTAACTAAGAAAACATGTTTTTATCGCTAAAAACATTAGATAATAGGTTATTAGGCCAAAAAAGTGTATTATACAGCTTTATCTACGTTTATTCCTGCTTTTTTAACGGTTTCAAACACCGTGCTAGCCCCCAAATATACCGTAGTTTACACGGTGTATACACCGGATACACATACACAGTGTATACGCCGCTTTGTGTGTGAATTCCGACCTTGATTTATTTTATGCCATTAGGATGCATTGAAATCGGCATGAAAAAAATTTTATTTGCTTTTATTATTTGAAAGGTACAAGTCCCATACGTGTACCAATTTTCGATTTGACTGATTGAAAAGTAAAATACAAATGTAAAACATATTTATACCCCCAAATTGGACTCGTAGACCTTAATTTTGAGGTTATTTTTTTTATTTAAGTTTTTTGTAATAAGTTATGAGCCCATTTAGGCTCAAAAATTGCCATTTTTGGTATGTACAATTTGTTAAAAAAAAATTTTGTTCAGCAACAAAATAAATTAAAAATTATTTTTTTACATTGCTGAAAGTCCGAAGAATCTAAAATTATCTAAAAAATTTAAAAATTCGTTGGTCCCATGGACCACCAAAAACATGGACAACAATTTTTTATTTCGTTTTAGAAGATAATTTAACCTTTTTTTTTGCTAATATTAGTTATCTTAAGCCTAAGCAAAACCTAAAAACCAAAAAACTAAATTGTATTTTGACATATTTTTATTTGATTAGATTATATGTTTTTGACAAGTTTTCTTTTTTTTTTCAAAATTGAAATTTAGTCACGAGAATTATTTTTGCCATCATAGCACCGCATATTGAATGCCGTCATATTGAATGCCGTCATATTGAATGCCGTCATATGTCATGGACTACTATGAGCTTGGATAGAGTAGAATGAACAGGAACTAAAATGGTTTATTTACAAAGTTAATATAGAAAACACTTACCGCGGGGAAGTTGGCATGCTTTCGCGCATGTCTTCACGCCGCCCTTCCCGCTGGCTTTTGCTTTTATGCGGTTTTTAAGCAAAAATGACAATAGGTATTCATAAAAATAGCTAAAAACTAATGAAATATGAATTTTCTAATTAGTTTTGATGTTAAAATAAATTTTATTTGAATTAAAATGCTTGTTTTTGAAAAAAAACCTTTAGTATGCGTTCACGCCGCCTCTCGCAATTAAAAACACTTTAGCATGCGTTCCCACATGTCTTTTGCAGGTCTTCGGCCATTCTTTCCACTCCATTTGTTCCACTCGTTTTTCTAATAACCTTAATTACGACGTTTTAAAAGCGTCCCCTTTAACAAATAAGGCAGCTAAAACAGGAAAGCCAGCAATTCCAGGAGCCAGCTGAAAGCAAGCATGCGTTCCCGCATGTCTTCCGCCGGTTTTCCAACCCCGTTTCATTCGCTCGTTTTTCCTATAACCTTAAGTTCTACGTTTTCAAAGCGTTCTCTTTTATGATAAAATAAGAAAGCCAGCAATTGAAAATCAACTTCTAATACTGCGTTCCGAACGCCCACAGCCATAGGTGGGCAGGGGGGGTGGGGGGGGGGTTATACCCCCCCAAAATTTCGGATTTTGCTGACACCCCCTCTTAAATTTGGGGTAGTCGGGGACACCCCCCCAAATTCGCCTCCCAAAGAAAAATTTTTAAGTGTTATAAAAGGACTAAAAAATTTTTCTGCGCTTCGCGCGGAGTGTTTATTACCTTATTTCCCCGTTCATTACCTTTTATTACCTTTAAATTCCCCCGCTACGCGGGCAGTTTAAATTTCCCCGCTACGCGGGCAGTTTAAATTGGCAATTTATCTTAGTTTTTCAATTGCAAATCGATTATCCCATTCAGTAGTTAAGGCATACATGTTTAATAAAACTACTATAAACACTATTATCCTTTTTTTAACGTTTTAAACACATGTTATAAATGTATAGTATAGCTATAAAAAACCTTAAATTTTGTAATTAGTATCATTTGGAATTAAAATTTCTAGTGTATTTTAGCGCCTCAAATTATAAATTTTCTCCTCCAGGGGGCATTGTTCCCCCCGAACCCCCCTGACTGAATTTTTAAGATCACAGAAAATTATGTAGAAATTAGGTAAAAAAACAAAAGTAAAATGTATGTTCACGCGATCACCAGGAGACGATTTTAAGCCGTTTTTAGTATATATTTTTAAAAAATTTGCCTCCGGCGGCTGGGGGGACACCCCCGGCCGACGCTTTGCATCGGCTGGCGCCGTTATGCGGCGCAGGCGGCGGCGCTTCGCGCCGCTTTGACAACTCTTTTTGTCCCCCCCCAGACCAACGCCCCTGAAATGAAATCCTGACTGCGCCATTGCACATTATTATTAAAAAAATAAAATTTATAAGTTACAATAAGGTCTTATTTTAATCTTACACAGTTTTAAAGCATTTATAAGCTTGTTTTACGTTTTTTTACGCGTTTTAAGCTCATTTTAAGGCAGCGCGGAAATATTGGGTACACCCCCCTCAAAACTTGGCTCTTGCTGGACACCCCCCCTAAAATTTGACCCCCCCCTCTACACCCCCAAAATCCGAGAGGCTGCCCACCTATGCCAACAGCGGAGTATTTTTGAAACACTTTTAAGAATTTAGACATTGTTTCAAATTTGCAGTAACTGTCGTGTAGTTTTATGACTTTTTATTTATTAACTTTATTGACTACATTATTTTTATTTAAAAGTTATTAGTATTATATGAGTAAAAATAATGTTATAGTAATGTTAGTAATAATAATTTGTGACATAAGATTTTGAACATACAGACCTGTGCACAGTCTGGAAATGCCCCCCCCCGTTTTATTGGAGGATTTGCCCCCCCCCACCAAAAAATGAAAAAGTACCCTAAAATTATGACGCCATTTTTGACCTATGATGACGCCATCATCGCGAATTTTTTGCAGTTTTAGCCTATTTCAATGTATTTTAAGCCATTTTAGACCTATTTTTACCTTATTTTCGCATTTTTTGTCCCTTTTCCCTTCTTTTTTTTCTTTTTTTTTCTCTTTTTTTTCTTTCCCCCCTGTTTGCCACCCCCCGTTTCAAAAAAGTTGCCCCCCCGTGTCCCCCCCGTTTTAACCCCGGTAGGGGGGGGGGGGCGTGCACAGCTCTGAACATATGATAATAATATTACATCAGAATATTAAATAGGATATTCAATTTTGCTTTGTTAATTTGATTATTAAAAAGGATATTAACAAAGTGACAGTGAAGTGACTATCATCAGATTAAACAAAAAAATGGCTCCCAGAATTGCTGGCTTTCCTGTTTTAGCTGCCTTATTTGTTAATGGGAACGCTTTTAAAACGTTGTAATTAAGGTTATTGGAAAAACGAGTGGAACAAATGGGGAGGCGTCAAGTTGGCACACACTTGGCACACACTTAGCACACACTTGGCACACACTTGGCACACACTTCGAAAATATTGCTATTAATTAATTTTTAAGTTGAAAGTAAGCTATAAAAAGTAGAATTGTATGTTATTTAACTTATTTTTAGAAGATTTATTAAAAATAATCTTTATAAACTATACAAAATCATGAGTTTTTATGAATAATAAGGTGTGTGCTGGCTGTGTGCTAACTGTGTGCTGGCGGAAACCTTGAAATTATTGCTAAATTATATCACATTTTATGCGTTAGATTTACAAAAAAAGACAAACTTTTGAATTTTTTTGAAGAACACAGAAAAGAGGTTTGGCATATTATGCCAAAAAGGGGCGTCTTCGGCGGGAAAGTGGAAGCTGCTCTTGGAGGGGGGGGAGAAGCAGAGGGAGTAGGAGTATATCTCCCTAATCTACTCCCCAGAGGCACTTATGTAGCTCTCTAGTTGCCCCGCTGTAATACACTACGATGCACGATGGAGTCTTAACCATAGGGGTGAAACATTTTCGCCCCTCCTGGCTTGTCTTAGCGCTTGCCCTTTGCATAATCTGCATAGGGAAGATAAGTTTCAGGTTATTCAACAATAACAACAACAACAACGATGCACGAGTCAAAAAACAAACAATAAAACATACCGCGTAAGCGTGCAAATTCCCACCCTCTCTGACTGTGTAATGTCTGGCGAAGAGGTCGAACAGCTTTTTTCCTGTAGGTTCCGACGCGTTTAGCGGTTGATCCAAAAGCTTTTGAACGTCCTGAAAGGTCCAGACGCAAAAAGCGCCTTCTTTCTTTTCTTTTGAGTCCGCTGTGGGATAGGAATCCGCGTCTTCAGCGCTGTAGAAACCTCCTTTCTAAATATTGGAAAAAACTCTCGAACTCAAAGCAATGGACTGGCAAAAACACTTAAGTTTAAAATCATCAAGCAAAAGATCGATTTATAAAAAAATATACTACAAGATTTGAATCTAATGGTATTTAAACGACATTTCACAAAACAGTGTCAAATCAATAGAGTTACAATTGTTGCGTTAGGTTGGTATGTCTTTTGTAATAAACCAGCCCGAAAAGTGCATAATGTATTACATTCTTTTACTTACGGGGTGCGACAAATCCCTCTCCACGTACAAGAGAATATCGCTCAGAGTCTGTGCATAAAGTTGTTTTCCGGTGATTTGATAAGCTTCCGCGTAGGTGACAGCCAGCTGACCTTGATCGTAGAGCATCTTCTCAAAATGAGGAACGTGCCAGCGTTGATCGGTGGAATAACGGTGAAAGCCCTGAAACCCAATTACGTCGTTACTAGTGTTGTAAAAAGATACTTTTACTTTTACTTGAAGTAATAAAAGTAACGGATTTTGGATTATTTTTACTTGACTTTTGAAATTTCAATTACTTTTACTTTTACTCGACTTTTGAAATTTTAAATACTTTTACTTTTACTCTTACTCGGATTTTCCACTGCAAATACTTAATTTAAGTAAATTTTAAGTAATTTCAAAGGGTAGATTCCCTATGGGCTTGTTGTAAAGTGAATGGTGAAAAATAATTCTTTAAGTCGCTAACACGCTAATGGCTAAAACAATTTATTTTGACTAAAAAACTTATTAAAATGATAATTTATATATAAAATTAGCAAAAAACTTTAGAACGGAGCTCTGGAGCTCCAAAAACCGGTGTTTTGCTCTGTTCCGAAAAAACTTTTATTATACTTTTACTCTTACTTTTACTTTAAAAAAATAGGTCTTACTTTTACTTTTACTTTACTTAAATAAAATTTTGACCATTACTTTTACTTTTAATTTACTTAAATTAAAAATTACAGATTACTTTTACTCTTACTTTACTTAAATTAAAATTTTTCAAACTACTTTTACTTTTACTTAAATTAATCCAAAATCAATAATTTTTACAACACTAGTCGTTACCATAACACAAAAAGTCAAAATCGTCATAAAAAACTCGTAGCTGTGACTCTTTATATATTTTTACACATAAATATTATAAACATAACTAGTCAGAGTTGCGTTTATTTTGTAGTAATTGTGACTGATTGTGCCATAGTGGCGACGTTTAGAAGCAGAACACACAAACACGCTCGCATCACATGAGGGAGAAGGCAGAAACAACTTATGGAGTTGGGGGATTCAAATCAAACTCACATAACACAAAATATCAAATTTTGCAAAACATTCCTACAATTTAAAACCCAAGGAGCCCAGCAAAATTTTTCCCGGTAGTACAAACTCTAAAACTGGTATTATTCAAGATTTCCTTTCAATCTATTTGGATTCATTTCACTAAAAACCTACTCCTTTTTTAAAAACAAAAAAGGTTTCTAACTTCGAGGTTCATAATATCTTTTGATTTCAGAATAAAAATAGAACCTAAAACTTTCTTCAGGGGGGGAAGAGAGTGGGAGTGGTAAGAGTAAACTTTTTTAAATTCTAGAGGCTGTTCGCCTTAAAAGAATTTTTTTTTGATTGCACAGCCAGTTTCCCTCAGGTGATTTCCTTCAGAAATGATGCTGCCTTTGCGGGTTGAAGCCATAGGTCTTCTATCTTTAATGTGGTAAGATTTTGGTGCAGTTGAAAAGGTGGTGAACATCATGAGGTTTCTGGTTGTATTTTTGGCATACATTTTCAGACCTGTGCACGGTTTGAAAATAACCCCCGGCTTTATTGAAGGATTTGCCCCATCCCCGTTTTATTGCCCCCCACCCAGCGGAAAAATGAAAAAGTACCCAAAAATTATGACGCCATCTTTTACCTATTATTACGCCATCATCGCGAATTTTTTTTAGTTTTTAGCCTATTTCAATGGATTTTAAGCCATTTTAGATCTATTTTAACCTTATTTTCGCTTTTTTGTCCCTTTTTTCCTTTTTCCTTTCTTTTTTCTATTTTTTCTCCCTTTTTCCCCCTGCTTGCCCCAACCGTTTCAAAAAAGTTGCCCCCGTGCCCCCCATTTTGGAATTGCCCCCCCATTATAACCGGGGGGGGGGCAGTGCACAGGTCTGCATTTTTGATTAAAGAGTTTATTATAGATTTGTATGAATTTAGATGATGATAAAATCCGCATCTTAGTTGTGACAGGAGTGTTCTCGATTTTCTTGGAATGTGTTCTTCACTTTGGTGTATTTTATAGGGTTTGCTTTTTAGTAGAAGATTGGGTTGGAGTTGAGATAGAGATTCTTTTATGAAATAGGTGTGAATATTAGTCTGATAGCTTTTTCAGTGAGTTTGGTTGAAGAAACTTTCTGCTATTGGACCATATTTTGATTGGAGGGTGTGTTTCATTTCTCTTGGCCTGAATTTGTTTGCTGTGATTTTGTTGGATGGGTGAGTCTCTTGTATAGTCTTGTCGAGAAATCCTGTTGCGAGGAGAAGAGATGTGTGGTTTTTGATTGGTAGTACTTTAGTTTCTTGATGGATATGATCTAGTGAAGCCATTTTGTGGCAACCAGTTGCTATCCTGAGGGCTGAGTTTTGTGTTGATTGGAGTTTCTGATAATGGGATTTAAATAGGTTTGGTGACCATATTGGTGTTCCATAGTTGAGGATAGAAAAGAAGGGGCCCTTTGAGGTAGTAAGGGGGGGCAGAAGCGTGGGTTTCACCCCACTTTTTTCAGTCATGTAATTATAACTTTAAAATTATTAATTTTTTCAAAATCTGAAAAAAAAATTTACTTGCGCCACATGGTCGTGGATTCCACCTCTCGCCATGCATTCCAGTGTTTTTTCATACATTTCCAGCGCTTTTTTGCCTTCTTCCGTTTCTTTATGATAGTAGTAATAACGAGCCAAGAAGTCCAAATTTACTAAAAACAAAATATTAATCATTAAATTATTTAGAAATAATCGATTGCTACATAATTGGAGTCATAGCTTATAGAATTTTTGAACAATGATAACGATTTATTGCAAATTTATTAAATAAAACACACTCACACGACATACTAAAAAAAGATTGCAAAAGTATTATAAGTGTCCGAAAGGAAAGTTATTATTATTTTGAAATTTTTGTGTTATTATTAAAACAGGATTTGACCCGGCTTTATGCAGTTTTTGTAAAAATAAAATCAGTCAATGTTTTGCGTAGTAATTGTCATTTGAACAAAGTGTGACAATTTTTTTGTAAAAGCACCCTGACCCAAATAATTTTCAAAATTAAACAGTTTAAGCTTTTAACTTTCGCAAGCGTATTTCTAAAGCACCCCCAAAATTTTGTAACAAATAACTAAAACAATCTTAGGTCAACACACCCGGCTGCGGGAATTTCGGCTCTTTGCTAAATCCTCCGAATCTGGGATCGTAGGTTTTGTACAATTGGTCGTAGCATTTGGATTCTATTTCATAGCTACTAATTTTAATGTTGCCACCTGCTGGAATCTAAATCAAAACTTTGCAAATTGAATACTACAAATAATATTAGTATAATTTTCAATAAAAAGTTTACCAATACGTGTTGTATACAAATTTAAATGTTTACAGCTTTAAAATGTATTATTCTGTTAGCTGAATATAAGTAGTTGTGTAAAATTCAGTTGTTTTTCTCTCAAATTCAAATAACATAAAAAATAGTCCAAAACAATTAAATTACCTTTCCTACATCTTTTGCTGTTTGATATATAGCATCTGTAAACTGGGTACCCTGTGATAAAATGTCATCTCTTTTTTCCCGCCACTAAATTTTTTTTAGTTAGTAGTTTTATACGTTTAAATGGGCGTAGCCAGGGGGTCTAGGGTGTCTAGACCTCTCCACTTTTGGGTCGGCAAAGGAAAAAATTTAGGGTTAGACCCCTTTTGGGTCACCAAAGATAAAAATTAGGGGGTCTAGAAGAGCCATTTTTACAAATTTTCTCGCGCTTCGCTCCGCTCAGCGCTTGAGTAATTGGTTTCCGCTTCCAAATTTGTGTTTCTTTGTTTTGTAATCTTGATAAGACCACGCTGGACCCCCCTTTAGATTGTTATATTGTAATATTAAAAAATTAAAGGTTAAGAGAAGTAATTTTAAAAACATTTTCTCGTACTTTGCATTGTTTACCATAGATAAACACGGTCACCGAAGCTAGGGGGGTGTTTACCCCGAGTAAATGGCATTTGAAAATCTAGGAGGGGGGAGGGGGGTCCTACGGAGGGGGTCGAACACCCCCTAGTTTCTAGGGGGGAGGTCGAGGTCGACCCGGGGTGGAAAATTTTGAAACCTAGAGGGGGTCAGGTGGGGTCCAATGTCGGAAGCAAAGTAACCATTAAAGGTTTAATAGTAGTTTTTTTATAAGATAAAACTACATTTTATTGAATAAAAAGCGATATTCTGGTATAAAAAGGGTGTAAAAACATGAATTTGTGTTGAAAATTTACGTTTTTGGTAGCAAATTTAGTATAAAACAGTATTTAAATTTTTTCGCAAGGGGAGGAAGGGGGGGGCGTCAGATTTCAAAATCTAAAGGGGAGTCAGGGGTAAAAAATTTTGAGGTATCAAATTGTTTATAAAAATTTTTTTCTTTGTTTTATGCACTTTTTTATTGAATAACAGGAAAATAATGAAGTATTTAGCATAAATAAGGTAATTAATATTCCGCGCCAAGCGCGGAATTTTATTTTAGCCCTTTTATAACGTTTAGGATTTGGATCTCCCTAAACCCCCTTTCCCAAATTTTGTTCAGGGTGGATCCCCCTTATTCCAAAATCCTGGCTACGCCCATGTAGTTTAAGTGATTTTCGTAAACTATTTAAACAAAAAAATTTTAGAAACTACTTTTTTAATAATTTATGTCGTAAATTAATCATAAAACATTATTTTGCTGGCTGTTCTAAAAAATACCTCTAAATCCTATCATTAAAAATTAAATTTGATTTAGCTGCTATTGTATGGTATTTTTTGTCTTAAACAGAACATAATAAGCAATACACAATAGGTATTTTTGATGAAAACATTTAATTAGATAAAAAATAGAAAAAAGTTAATTAAACACTATTTTAAAACCTGAAATTTTTTTATAGAAAGTACCTTGATCTTTAATTCCGCACAGCGTCTATATTTTAAGGAGTTTGATTTTAACAAATAAAATAAAATAAACTGACTTAATTCATGAATTTGGAATAGCGCATCACCAATTAAGTGTTTTGTTATAAAAATGAACGCACTGGAATGCGTGCAATACAAAAAATTTTCAGTTAAAAATTACACAAATATAATAATTATTTGATTTTAAATTTTATTTACATATACCACTTTTTTGTAGGCTTATAATTAGGCAGATTATAGGTATCTCAACCTATTTGACCGTCTTAAAAGCTATATTAGCACTGTTTGTTCACATAACTAAGCAGGGCCCGACCTGTCATGAAAGATTTTATGAAAAAATAGCCATAAGTGATGAACAATCACAAACACAATAATATTATTAATATTTAAATTAAAAATAAATCGATATTTTTTTACCTGTGTAGCTATGTATTTAAGAATATTGGAGAATCCCGGTCGTCCCCATTGTTCGTGAGGTGGAAAGTATGTGCCTCCCGTGATTGGTTTTAAATCCGGGGTAAGGAACACGCTCATTGGCCAGCCCCCGCTGCCAGAAATAGCCTGTAATTATTTTGTTTTGTTTTCAAAATAGATATAAAATAAAATCCTTAGTTTGAATTTAAAATAATATGCTAATTTATAATACAATTCACAAACCATTATTATTGTTAGAAATGATTTTGAAACAGTTTGATTTATTGTCAAGTAAAAAATCCATCACGAGCTCTAAAATAATCCACAATTTGTCGAATAATCTATGTAGATGGGACTTTTTTGCATAACACAGTAAAATATTCAACGTTTTTGTTAAATTTTTTATAGGTTCGTGCACTGTTTTGTAGTGCTGTGTATTAAATGTAGCGTTTTTAAATAAAATGATCTAAAGGTATAAATCGATATACACTACTAGAGATGATAAACATTATGTATCATTATTATTATAAACGATTTTGCATAACTGACAGAAAATAAAAATTGAGTAGAGCAAAATAAGGAAATTTAAAAAGAAGATCAAATTTAAAACAAATTATTGTTTGATTCCTCAAGAAAAATATGTAACAACATGTATAGGTATAAGCATTTTTTTAGTGCCATTCACTCATTTTTTGTTTGTAAAATAAATTTGTTAAATTTGTTAAATAATTTTGTCAAATAGCGGTCGAAACCAAAGTCAAAATAAAACCAACCGCATTCTATATAATTAATACAATTCACAAAAAAAGATATTTTTTTGCTTTAGTGTACCAATATAACTTTAAATAAATGTTAGAAATAAAAGAAAACAATAATTAAGTTAAAAAAAACTAACAAAAACCTGAACGAAAGTCATGTACATCCGGTCCACATCTGGACGCTCTTCACGGTCCACTTTAATATTGACGAAATTGTCGTTCATCAGTTTTCCAATTTCCTCGTTTTCGAACGACTCCCGCTCCATCACGTGACACCAGTGACAGGTGGAATAGCCCACTGGAATTGTATTTTATTTTTTATTAATTATGTGTATTTCATGTGTAATTAAATTTAAATAAAAAATAAATTATGTAATAAATTGTTGTGTTCAATTATTTGCAATTAAAGACAATTAAGGAAACGTAGGCCTAGTTTACACTGGAGTCACAAATGACAACGCGTTATACGCGCGTTTACACTGTGACAAGGTCACTCATCGCTGTGGAAGGAACGCTTTGTAACTTGTCACTAAGGTGTGAACCAGCCCTTAAAGCTAAAGAAAGAAACATGAAGCCAGAAATACGGATACCAGAGATTTAAGCTCAGGACGTCTGTTCAAAGCTACTAAGCTTTAAACCATAAATGGGCACGGGAGGGTTGGGGGGGTTAACTCCCCACCAAATTTATGAGAAAGGGGGTTTAACCCCCACTCAGAAGTGGGGGGGGGAGAAAAGGTTAACCCCCCAATTTTGGAAAAATGAAGAAAAAAATGTCTTTAAAATGACTTCTAACTGCCTCCAAACTTAAGTTTTGAGGTCAAAATGAATGTTTTAAGCAATAAAAAGCTCAAAAATGCAATAAAAAGTACTTTTTGACCTAAAATTAGTGCTTTTTTATCTATTTTTCCTTCAAAATCAAAAAACGATATGGGTCAAATGCACTCCAGAAAAAAATACGATATGGGTATTTTGCGTTTCTCGGATTTTAATCCCCCCCACTCTGGACCAATTTGCCCATGTATGCTTTAAACCTCAACAATTTTCTTTTTTTGGGCACCAAGATTACGTTTTGTCACTATATTTCCAAAATTTAGCTACGTCTCCCACTCCTGTTCCCCAGTACTCATAAATGAGCAGTGGTGGGAGAAGGGGTTAACGGTTAATGGTTGAGGTCCCCAAAAAAATCTCGAAACTACCAACACCTCTTCTACATTTTGGGAGTGCTAATTTTCAAACATCCGTGTTCGCCGTAAGTAACCACCTCACGGTTAAACACAAATACAGAAAATTAAACAAAGAATTTTTTTTAAAAGTTTACATTGAAATCTTTAATGAAAATATACGAAGTTATTACCTGACAAAAAGATCAGTTTGTTGTCTTTTTTAGCTTTTTCAAATGCTTCGGGACCCCATGGATACCTAGGTAGATTAATTTCTTTGTTATTTAAATAAAAAAACAAAAATATACCTACAATCATAACATATCTGCATTGTTTGACGCTATATTCAGTATTATAAAAACTAAAGCATGGGTAACATGCGGAGCTTTGTGTCTTCAGCTGGAGTAAATTGCTTCATACAAATCATAAAATACAGAGAAAGTTTAAGGAGATCAACCTTCCACTCACTTCGCTAGCATAATATAAAAATAATTCGTAACATATAATTATAGTTTTATATGCAAATCATTTGGCGCCAGAACCGGCATTTTTTTGGAACAAACTTTTAAAAGTAAAAGACAGAGCGTAAGTGAATTCTGTGTCTGTCAAACAAACCATACCGTCTAAATCTTTCTAGACTAGCTATATGTAGCTAGCTAGCTAGCTTAGCTATATCTACATTTATTAAAGGCAAGAAAGCCGTAGTAAAAGTGATTTGATTACCAGTCAACTGGATTGTGAGCATGCTGAAGCAAATAGGGCGATTTCTCCTTCGCTAAACGATTTGTATGAGCAGACAAAGCCATTCTAAAACAGCAGCAACAACTACAGTACTTTCCAAGCATACGAAAACCTACAAAAGTGGGAAATTTCATTTTATTGAAACATTTTAATTCAAAAGGAAAGAATCGGTTTAGAAAGTTGTGAAAAGTTTAAGCTTAATTTTTTAAACCAGAGCATTATCTCACTGTTATTGTCATTATTTCTAATTTTACTGTAAAAGGATGGTACTATACTATTCATACATGAGCATAGGGGGAGGTAAGTAAGTAAGGGTGGGGTCCATCCCCTCCCTAGCCCTGAAATTCAGGACACCCCAAAAAAAATCTAGGGTCCCTCCTCCTCCCCCAAGTTTTTTTATTTTGACACCCTACACCAAATTAATAGAGATAGAAACGGTTACCCGTACCGCCCCCTAATTTTGGAAATGAAAATTTCTTTAAAATGACATTTGATTATCTTAAAACTTAAGTTTTAAGATCAAAATGAGTGTTTTAAGTAATAAAAAGTTCAAAAATCTAATAAAAAAGATGATCTAAAATGACAGTTTTTTACGTATTTCTGTTTCAAAATAGGAAAAAGACAGGGGTAAAATGCATTCCAGAAAAAAAAAAACGATATGGGTAAAATCCGTTTCTCGAATTTGAACCTCCTTAAACCGAGTTTAAGCCCCCACCTACCCCAGGTCAACTTTCTTACGTATGCAAACAGCGCACATAATACAAAATTCAGATTGTATCACAATTTTGTTTACTCAGAAATCAATATTAGTGATGTTCCTATCTTTCAAAATCAATCATCGGAGCTCCGCCCCTTAAATGAGCAATTTTAAGCTTATTTAAGCTTGAAATACAATTAAAATTATTCTTTTTGTATTTTTTAGACTATTTATAGCGTTTAAAATTAGTTTTGAAAAAAAAATAATTTACAAAAAATTTTTTAACAAAATAATTTATGTCATCACTTTTGGCGGAGCTCCAGAGCTCTTAAAGGCGGAACTCCGCTCCGGGGAACATTACCAGTCAACATATTCGAAAATCAAACCTTGTAAACACTTGAAGAAAACGATTTCCAAATAATGCGTTCAAAACAATGTTTCGTCCATGGTTCATTTCCACGCCCCAAAACGGGGTGATTTCCTGATAAAGATTGCCTATTCGTAGCTAAATAGTTTCTACTAAATTTTTTAAGACAATAATAAACAAGTGCTATAATTATTTCTTTGATTTTTTGTCGTTAAATGAAAAAAAAACTTACGGATCAAAGTTAGTCAAACTTTTTGTCTACGATTTTAATGATTTTAGGAGTCTCTTTAACCTTGTAACGTTTTTTTAGCTTAAGGTAGGACACCACAGTTAGATGCCCATCTGATATCTCTCTCGTAAAAGATACTTTTAAACAAACGTATCGAAATGTAGTTTCTCGGCGTCAAATCAAAAAAATTTAAATGAAAATTAAAAAATTTGATTCGCTCAGGTTTTAATGAAAGTTTGGAAATAGTTAGACACAAGTTTAATTAATATTTTGAATTGTATTTGATTAAAAAACTAATTCAGGATTTGTTTTATTTGCTTTTTCTTTTAAAAACATCGATTTTTTTAATTTTCTGAAAATTTTGAATTACGTTTTACTCCAAACCACATCTAAAAGTTGCCCCCTATTTTTCGTTTTCTATAAAATTGCAGGAAAAACTGAGCGAATCAAATTTTTTAAATGGCAAAAAACTGTTTTTTGAGCTTTAAATTCATCAAACCAGGGACGTAGCCAGGGGGGGGCGGCCGCCCCCCCCCCCCGAAACGGTCGGACAGGGGCAAAAATAAGGATAGTGGTTGGGCGGGGGGACGCCCCCCCCCCTCGAAATGGTCGCCAGATAGTAAATTGTGGGGGTTTTCAGAGGCTAAAAATTCAAAATTTTCTAGCGCCTCGCTAATCGCTCGGCGCCAAACTTTAAAATAATTTTAGTACCCCAATGGACCCCCAAAAACCAAAAATTTGTTCCGCTTCGCTTCGCTCAGCGGTCACTTTCTATAGTATACATACATATATATCTCGTTATTTATGTTGCCTGATGCTAATGTTATTTCAAAGTTAGTACAATAATTTTTATAAGTAATAAGTACTACACAAAAAAGCAAAACAAACAATCATATTGGTTGATTTATGTACCTCTCCCCTCCTTAATTTTCCTGCCGCTTATAGCATTGGCTCGGATTTTTTTCATATAGGTAGGTACCCTAGAAAACATGGAGCCGAGATGCTGCTTATGTGCTTTGGTTTACAATGTGGGTTTAGCCAAGGGGTCTGAAACTAATGTCTCTAAATTCCTTTTTTGTAAAATCCAGGCTTTGCCAATGTGTGCTTATGTAATTTTTAACTAAGAAAACATGTTTTTACCGCTAAAAACATTAGATAATAGGTTATTAGGCCAAAAACAGTGTATTATACAGCTTTATCTACGTTTATCCCTGCTTTTTTAACGTTTTCAAAAATTACGGGGGGGTTCCGCCCCCCTCCCCACAATTTTGGGGGGGGGGGGGGCGGAACCCGAAATTTTGTACTATAATCCCCCCCCCCGAAATTTTTTTTTGTACTACAATCCGCCCCCCCCAAAATGAAACTCTGGCTATGTCCCTGCATCAAACTATGTCTCGAAATAGAACCTTCGGTAAACGATGAAACTATTACCGCTGAATACATCGAAACTATTACCACTGAATACATCATAATGAGCTTTCGATCGCACTATACTTTTGTCAGACAAAAATTAATATTGAAAGTTGATATCTAACTTTTAGTAAAAATCGTCATAGCTTTAACTGGGGTGTTCTACCTTAAACATAATATTGCTGTTGTCTAAATTAAGAGCCGGTGGTCGAAATTAAAGGCTACCCAAATTTAAGTCAGTTAGTCCAATACATTATGGACAAAATTCTGGGTTGCTGCGTGCTGAACCATTATCAAATTTTTGGGCGTTTCCACCACAGATGTTTTTGGTCGGGTCCGCCCAAAAACAGGGAGGGAGGCGGGTTCACCTTTACCCCCGGGTCAAAGGCCAAAATTTTTTAGGGGGGGGGGTCCGGACCCCCTAAAAATTTTTGGCTTTTCACCCGGGTCGACCCTGGGTGCGAGATTTCAAATTTGGGGAGGGTCCGATTTTTTAACAAAGTTTTTTTTAATCAATAATTTAAGTGTTTTTAGGTCTAATATTGAATTTTATATACTACAACAGCCTATTTAGGCCTAAAAAGGGTAATTAAACACTGTTTTTAACTAAAAAACCGTGTTTTTGACAGTAAATAAAAAATTATACTTCTAAATTGGTCCGGGGGGGGTCAGCCCCGCTGGGGGGGGGGTCAGGCTGGACCGCCCTCGAGCTTTGGGAGGAGGGGGCCTCCTGGATTTTTTCTAGGGGGGTCCAAAATTTTGGCTCAAAGGGGGAAACTCTGCCCCCCCCCCAAAAAAAACCTACGGTTTCCACAAAAATTGTGAGATAAACGTCGTTTTAGCGGAACAAAAAAATATCCCGGTGCTTTTTATTTCAAACACCTGATATTTTCTTACTATTCCAGCAATTTATTGACGTTTCCAAATAAAGTGTGAATTTTTTTTATAAAATTCAAAATATCTCGACAATTATAAATTTCCTTACAACCTTCTTTATAAGTTAAAATACGCTTTTTTGGGCCACTATAGAACATTGTTTAATTTTATAATGCTTAAACAATCATCTTAATCATTTTTAAAAACCTATTAATCGTTTATTTTTGAACAAAAAAGGAACGTTTTAAGATTTAACCCAAAATCGTTAAAATAAGATACAATTGACTTTATACCCTTAGGTGATGTGGTAAGAAATTTAGAGTAGGTAGGTAATGTATAAAGATCACCGAAATCTTCTATTATTCCCTAATAAAGCAAATCAGCATTTTCATTGCTGACGACTTCCGAGTGTTATATTTTGTTTTTTCCCTTTTTAGTTTATTTGTACTTTATCTTGTTTAATGTATTTTGGATAATAACCAATTTATTTGTAATTAAGATGTAGACTAATAAAAAACTTGTCAAAAATTTATTGACAAAAAGTTTACAATATTGTAAACTTGACGCATAACAAAAATCAAACAAGCAGTATGAACCACGAAAATATCCTTAAGAACTAACGTCATACATAAAATTGCAAAAAAATATTCAAATAATTGCAGATAACTGTTAAAAATTATTCGAATTTAATTTATCACAATAATTATTTATTAAAATTTCTGAAAAAAAGTTTCTTCCAATGTTGCACCATTAAAGTATAGCATTATTTTCCCCAATACTGTTTTTATCAATGTTGTACTATAACATTTTAAACTATTTTTATCATAGTACTAGGCTTTTACTTCTCCTTCTTCAACTGCTTCAGGTTCCACCTAAAATATAGTAACAAAACAATAATTTTTTTCTGTCAAGTATTAAATTACACTATATTTCGTAATGATTTATTTACCCTTTATTTATTTATTTATTTATTTACTATTTGCGGACCTTTCTGAGGAGTTCCGGAGCTCCGCCTCGTAAATGAGCGATTAAAGTTTATTTAAATTCTAAAATTATTACACTTATATTCAAGATTTATTTATATTCAAGGCTTACTTATTGTGTTAATAAATTTAAAAAAAATAATTTAATTTTAAAAAAATCTCTAACAAAATAATTTTGTGGTATTACTTTTTATATATTAATGAAAATAGAACATAAATAAAGCGAAGTTTCAGAGCTTCGGGAGCTGCTCCGAAGCTCCGAAAAACGGAGCTTTGCTCCGCGGAAATCCCTAACATATAATTTGTTTTTATTTCTCATAAAATAAGGGGTAAGTTTTAAAATACATAATGACCAAGTCTGCACAGTTGCCAGATGTACGCCAGACCTGAGCACTGCCCCCCGGGTTTTATTTGGAGGGATTCCAAAACAGGAGGCATGTATTAAATTACACTATATATTTCGTAATGATTTATTTACCCTTTATTTATTTATTTATTTATTTACTATTTGCGGACCTTTCTGAGGAGTTCCGGAGCTCCGCCTCGTAAATGAGCGATTAAAGTTTATTTAAATTCTAAAATTATTGCACTAACTTATATTCAAGATTTATTTATATTCAAGGCTTACTTATTGTGTTAATAAATTTAAAAAAAAATAATTTAATTTTAAAAAAATCTCTAACAAAATAATTTTGTGGTATTACTTTTTATATATTAATGAAAATAGAACATAAATAAAGCGAAGTTTCAGAGCTTCGGGAGCTGCTCCGAAGCTCCGAAAAATGGAGCTTTGCTCCGGGGAAATCCCTAACATATAATTTGTTTTTATTTCTCATAAAATAAGGGGTAAGTTTTAAAATACATAATGACCAAGTCTGCACAGTTGCCAGATGTACGCCAGACCTGAGCACTGCCCCCCGGGTTTTATTTGCAGGGATTCCAAAACAGGAGGCATGAAGGGCAACTTTTTTGAAACGGGGGAGGGAATAAAACGGGGGGGGGCAAGCAGAGGAGAAAGAAAAAAAAACAAAAAAAAGAAGAAAAAAAAACAAGGAAAAAAGGGACACAAAAAAGCAAAATTAAGGTAAAAACGGCTTAAAATACATTGAGATAGGCTAAAAACTGCAAAAATTTCGCGATCATGAAGTCACAATACGTAAAAAATGGCGCCAAAATTTTTGGGTACTTTTTTCTTTTTTGCCAAAATTTTTGGGCATTTCCAGATCGTACACATGTCTGTGTACGCACTATTTTCTCCTCTAAAAAGGACCTCTTGGCGCAAAGCTTTAAAATAATCTTGTTAATATAACCTCAAAACCTTATTGGACATGCACCAGGAATGATAATTGGCAATTAAATGTTTTCATGTCGGATTTAAGGAGAAAACCGTATTGCTTATTGTAATCAAATCAGAAAATAAATTAACGTAAAACAACTGGCTTACTACTTTAACTATAACAGTAAAAAGCATTAGTGCAAAGCCTCAGAAAAATCTTGTGAAGATTCACAAAACTTTAAAACCTTTATGGACATAAGGCCTAATAATAATTGGGAGTTTCCGTATCGGATTAGAAAAAAAACTTCATTGTAATCCAATTGGACAATGAAATTATACTTTTCCAATTTCTACTTACGAAATGTAAATTATAAGAAACTGGCTTACCACTTTAGCTAAAACAGCTGCTACGTCTTCGTTGAATAGTTCGGCGGCCAGCAGCATATTCCTCAGGCGCTTGATGGTAGCTGCCGATCCTTCTCCCTCCAACCATTGGCTTAACAAAATGGCACAGACTGTCTCATTCGACTAAAACGCAATAAACTTAGGAACCACGGGTCTTAGTTATAGCTCATGACAATTATTTTTCGGTCCTTCTGAAGTGTTACGACCAAGATTTTATTTTTAAAATTGCAAAAAGGATTGACCGGAGGATTACAAAAGTCAACCACAAAAAACATTTTTTACAGACAACAGTTTTTTTTAATTGCATAGCAATGATATCAAATTTTGCATTCTTTTGCATACTTAAAATTTGTTTTGTTTACCTTTATTATGTGTGGTTTCCTCTCTTATAAAAACTTTTTGACTGATTTTTCTATAACCTAGCGATCAACAAAAACTTTTTTTTTGTTTTTTAGTAATATTAAGTTAATTTTCGCAAAACAGAAATTGATAAAATTCTTAATTTCGGCTCTCTTATCTTTTTTTTCAAAATATTAATAAGATAAAGATTCATCTCGTTTTATTATTAATTTAAGATTTATGCTTAAATTTATTTAAAATAATATCCATTTTTAAATTGATTTTGTCCAAAAAACTCTAAGGTTTGTCCAAAAAACAGCTTGTCCAAAAACAGCTTGTTGAAAAAACAGCCTTATGTTTTACATAAGATATCAAAACCACAAAGATTTCCTTAAACTTTTTGTTGGAATTATAGCAAATAATTCACGATTATGGAGATAATCCAACCTTTTGCAATTGAGTAATTTCGGTTTACTATTTAAAAAAATTGATTTGCTATTATTTTTTTATAAAATTTTACTTCGCTCAAAAAGTACGGTGTTTCTAAACATGAGCAAGTTGAACCGGACATCTTTTTATTTGATTTTATTTTTTTTAAGATTTTAAGCCCTCCCCCTCCCTCACCGTAATTTTGCCAATTACGCTAAAGGAGAATTTAACATTTTTTTTAATCTCCTTCCAAGTCCAGTTAAGCGTTCCATTTTTTTAGTAAACACCTAAATGTTGGAGGCTGTCTGCTAACACAAGTCCAAATTTATTTCTAAAAGATTTATGTTCCTATTTTGTGTAATTTAAATAACATTTCAAAAACAAACCTCTGAGCGCTTTTGGTAAGCAGCAATACTGTCAGACGATAGTTCTAGTAGTTTGGCTAATTTTGGCCAATCTTCCGCGATTAAAGGTGCTAATTCTTTTATGTGCTCCTCGTATACTAAAGGTTCAGCTGCTAAAATGAAAACTTAATTTTAAATTATATTCGTAGTATAAAGTAGAATGCTACCGCTATACCAAGAGTCCACTTATATGGCATGGGCAAAGCCAGGATTTCGCAAAGGGGGGGGGTCCTCCAACCTTGAACAAAATTTCCGAAAGGGGGGGTTGAAATCCTAAACGTTATAAAAGGGCTAAAAAAAATTTCCGCGTTTTGCGCGGAGTGTTTATTACCTTGTTTATGCCACATAAGTCATTATTTTCTTATTGTTCAATAAAAATAAGTATAAAACAAAAAAAAAATTTTTTACAAACAATTTGATACCTTAAAATAACAACTGAAAAATGAATACATTGAATTACAGCTGAGCAGTGAGTGCAAAGTGCAAAAAAATGTTTTCAAAATTACTTCTCCTCCTAACCTTTAAAATTTTAATCCCACTATATAACAATCTAAGAGGGGGATCCAGCATAGTCGTATGAGGATTACAAAACAAAGTAACACAAATTTGGAAGTAGAAATCAACTAAAACATTAAGAATGAGAATGAGGTGGGTCCAGCGTGGTCGTACCAAGATTACAAAACAAAGTACCCTGATTTTGAAGTGGATACTATATAGTTAATTGAGCGCTGAGCGGAGAGAAGCGCGAGAAAATTTTTTGAAAAATAGTCGTTGTAGACCCCCAAGTTTTTATCCTTAGCGAACCAAAAAGGGGGTCTAACCCCAAATTTTTCCCTCTGCCGACTCAAAAGGGGGTCTAGACCCCTAGACTCCCCCTGGCTACGCCCATGTCATATGGTGCATAAAATTATTGCTATTGTCAAGTTTCGGTAGCAGGGGAAAACACATTACTATAGTCGTTTACGTTTTAATCAAACATAAATCATACTACGCACAATTCTTTTCTGACAACAATATATTAGTCACAATTCCTATATTTCGCGCTGAAGTTGCTTGTACTCTAGTCTATTGTAAAGGCAATAGCAATATTCGTTGCTTACTTTGCTGTGTAAATTCCTCGTCCTCCACATTGTTGGAGTCCTCAACGGACATTTTCACATCCTGTTCGTCTCTCTGCTCTTCTTTGTCGTTGTCGGGGGGAGAGGAGGCGCCTTCTTTATCCCGCCGCTCCTCTGCTTTCCGCTCCTTTTCCGCCATCATCTCTTGGAATTTCTAGCAAATTAAAAAGCTTTAAATTTTTTTACTTTACTGCAAAGATACACGAGCATGTAGCTTTATGCTCAGGCTATGTCTTGGCCCATTGCAATGCTAGTGCAGTATATGCAATGCACTGCATGTAGTGAACACTCTAACGGTAAAGGTTGCCAACATCGTTATTAATGTTGGACGAAGTCTCAACCATCGGGATGAAATTTTTTGCCCCTCCTAGCTTGTCTTAGCGCCTGCCCTTTGCATAATCTGCATAGGGAAGATAAGTTTCAGGTAATGCAACAACAACAATAATTTCAATGGTACGATACACATTTTGCTAAATACATTAGGATTTTCGACTGCTAATTACATTCAGATTTTTGTTTTTTTTTGTTGTACTAAGGCTTCCTCGGGTGCTTCACCTAATCGCAAATTTTAGAGCGGTCAGAGGAAGTAACAGTAAGCCCTACACAGTTTTGTCTTGTTGGGAAGGGGGCATATGAGTAACCTCCCAACTACCACCAATAAAACAATATTGCTAGTACCAATTATTTTTTTTTAAAACTGGGTGCACTTGAGCTCCTTCTCGTGTTACCTGGCGGGACTCGTTATCATATTCTTTTATCATGAGATTTGATGAATAAAATGATAATACGTTTTGCTCTATTAAACTCGGATGGAAACCATGTTAACGGAATAATCACTGCACAACGAATATTAAATGACGTAGTTTACTGTAATCTGTTTTTCCTTTCTATGTGCCAGCAGAGGATAGATGTGGCAACCGCAACCAAAAAGAATAGATACATTTATTGTAACATAATACCCACAAAATGTATAAAATTACTACAAAGTAGTATGTGAAAATAGGGTTGTTTTTAAAATTTGTAACAAATTATTTGGCGGATAAGTTGTGTTTATGTTTATTAGGTCACTTCAGTGACTTGTTATAAATACTTAACAAAACTAAAGGAAATGGCACAAAACCCAAACCTAGTAAAAAATAATCTTGTCCGCGGTTAAATACATTTTTGAACGCGAAACAAGAGCGTGAAGATTTAATTGGTGCTGGTGCAATTAGAAAAAAAGTTATCAATCTTACCATAATCATAAAAGGGGCCTGGTGGTTCGTATATATATATATATATTTCATTTTTCTACAACATTACGTAGTACTAGGTTATTCAAGCGTAACCATAAGCGTCACATTAGTTTTATTTTTACTTGTTGTGCATGGATGAAATTGGCGTTAGAAGAATAAAAAAATCTTTGTACAGTACATTTATCGGAACTTACGGGTATTTCTTGGGCGTTTCGTTTAATAATCAGCTCCAAGTGGTGGCCGATATTACCGATGACCTGATTAATCGTGGTTTGGAGCCAAAACTGCGGACTCGCAACGGACATCAGTCGCATCGCTCGCCACTGGAAGTTCTCGTTGTGCACCAGTCTGAAATTATTGTTTTATTGTATGAAATTTGGGTTAATTTAGTTTAATTTAATAAAGTTTTAGTTTAGTAATCAAGTTTTACTATGAAATTATCGTTTTGGTGTTATTTGCACTTTTTGAAATTTTAACAAAACGAAAAAAGTTGTCATTGTCAAAATAAACACGTGGAAGTTCTCGTTGAGTACCAGTCTGCATAAGCGTAGTTTTGGTTTTATTTAAATTATAGACAAAATCAAAGAACTCTCATCATCAAATTAGAAAGCAAAATATATTTTTTCTACCAAAAAAACAGGATTTTTTTGATGTGATTTATGTTCTCGGTTAATGCTTTAATTAACCTCACTTCTCGATTAATGCTAAAAACAAAGCAACAGAGTGTTTTTGTTTGCTTCTGCCACATATATTTTGGTTGTTTAAAGCAAAAAAATATTTTGAAAACCAAGTATTTTCAGGTTACAGGTTTATTATGGAAAAAGAGTGGTGGGTGATTCCATAGTAACAAAGAAAAAACCTTTCTTCTGGGCTATGGAGTACAATACATTTATTATATCGAGAATATAACACATAAAAGCTATCCACTGCCGTTTATTTTTCAAGTTAAAAATTTCTCATAGTTTTTTCTAGTTTTTAATAATTCTATTTTATTCCTTCATAACCATTCTTTAATATTTTTTTATTATAGGAAACAAACATATTTTTTTAGTGAAGGATCAATTTTACTGTTAATGTGTAAAATGAAAAATATGGATTGATTAGCAGTATACTTGTACTGATCTTCTATTTGACTTTCAGGATCTGCTTCTTCCAGCGGTTGTTCCAAAAAATCTTCTAACTTTGGTACAAATTGCCTTAAAACATAAAATTCAAAATGATCGCTTAAAGTTTTTTTTCTCAAACAAAGCCTAATCTATCATAAAACGGGGTTAACGACTCAAATACAAAGAATTTATTATGTACTAACTTAAGGTATTGTTCCAGTCAAAAATATAGTAAGGTATCGTTTTGGATTTATATTATTATTTTTTTAAAACAGGGTTTCTTCCTTACTTATTAAAAAAAAGTTAATTTATCAGTGTCGAAACATTACTTTTAATAAATACTATAAAATTTGCCTTGAAGCCGTGCAGGGAGAAAGAAAACATGGTGAACAGAAATAGAATTAAATATTGAAAAAAAAACCCCAAAACTTGGAATGAAACAGACTAAGATTTAAGTTTTAGAAACACTCATGCCTATTTTAGCTCAGAAATTGGTACCAATAGTATTTCGCGACAAAAACACACTATTTTGATATTTATTTTGCAGAATTAAAGTAATTACAACTATAGGGAAAGAGTATAGGACGCCCAAACTCATTAGCTTTAAAAAAAGGACTTGCTTTGCATCTCACTTCTCAGACCGTACCACACCTTTAAATTATGACGCATTTTAAAATTTAATTTTAATTGTGAAAAGATTTGTCACGGAAGTAGAGTTGAACCTGCAATTTAGGCTTCTTTTGCATTTACCTTGGCTCTTTGTTGTTAATCTAAGTCTGATATGTTTACTGATAACTAACGTACCACAAAATGTACTAAACTTAAGGTGTGTACTTTAAATTATTATTCAAATTATTCAGTTACCCAAGACGAGGGTAAAGTTTAAAAATATCTTATTTTCAATTATCTTCCAGCAAAAAAAATACCATTCTAAAAGAATAATTTTATTTCTAAAACTTAAAAAATGACCGGCTAGGGTCAGCACAAGCGGCAAAATTGTCGGGGTTGAGGTTCCACAGCTTGGTAAGTTCGGGATGTCCAAGATCGATTTCAGCAGGATTGTAATTCTTTTTTGGTCTTCTTAAAAAATAATCACATATTTTAAGAAAACTAATTTTTTTGGCCAAAAATAATGTGGACTGAAAACATAGATGAACTCGGTCAAAAAGCTAGGGGGGAGGGTGTTTACCCCGGGTAAATGACATTTCAAAATCTAGGGGGGAGGGTCGAACCCCCCCTAGTTTTCTAGGGGGGTCGACCCGGGGTGGAAGATTTTGAAACCTAGAGGGGGGTCAGGTGGGGTCCAATTTCCGAAGCAAAATACTTTTAAACTATTAAATGTTTAATAGTTTTTTTATTTTTTTATAAAATAATACTACATTTTATTAAATAAAAAGCAATATTGAGGTATAAAAAGTGTGTAAAAACATGATTTTGTGTTAAAAATTCACATTTTTGGAAGAAAATTTAGTATAAAAAAGTACTTAAAATTTACTCGAGAGGGGAGGGGGGGGGTCACATTTCAAATCTAGAGAGGGGGTCAGGGGTAAAAAATTCGAAAATTTGGGGGGAGGGGGCCCCCTGGATTTTTTTTCTAGGCGGCCCTCCAAAATTTCGAGGCTAGGGGGGTGGACCCCACCCTCCCCCCTTGTTCATCTATGACTGAAAATAATATTTAAGAATATTGCACTAACAAAATTATTGATTTAGACGATACCTATGATAGTGTATAATTAACGTGGAAATCTATACATGATAAAACTTTTTTACACCGTTGGCAAAATAAAATTCTCACTTAAAAATTTTTCCAGACCATTTTTGTATAAAGTTTTTTGAAACATAAAAATTTTCACTTCTTATCAATAATGTTCAAGATACAAAAGTTCAGGGTAGGGTAGAAAAAAAACATACAACATGAAACAAGATAACATTATTAAGGGAATTTATTTTGTAGCTGGAACATGGTGATAAAAAGTAGTGTTTAAAGTAAAAATTGTTTGCATCACGCAATTTTTAAAAGGAAAATTTAAAAATTTAAAATTATAAAAATATAAAAAGAGGAAATTAGCAAATCCTAAATTTGTGAGTCAGCAATAAAGGCAATCGCTCAAGCCAGGTACCACGCTTAGGTAGGGGTACGGGTTAAAATCATCTAACCAAAAGCTAAACCCAACCAAATTTGAAGTAGTGGTCATATTTCTAAGGTAATGTACTCTCAACTACTTTCATGGTATTTTATACCTTTTAAATGTCGGCATTTTTTCTTTGTCTGCTCGACTTGTAAAATCAGGACAACTCTCATTTTTCCATTTATTCCAGTGTTCTTCACGCTTTAGTATATGCTAAATTAAGTATACATTTTTTTGAAGTATTATTAGCTTCACACAGACACTGAAAAAACAATAGGAGTCTATTTCAAAAGCAGGCCTTCAATTTTGCCGTCAGTCACCTGAAAATATCAAAAATGCTGACATGCTCAAAATCAAAACTGCTCTATTTTTAAGATTTGGGGATTAAAAAACATCATGAGAACATACAACTATATAGGAATATAAAATTTTAAATAAATTTATTATACACCTTAAGATGTAACCGTAATAATGAAATATTATAATTGTACAAAGTAAAAATTGTACAAGTGCAAATTATAATATTCTTCTTATTATACAAACTATTTTCATTCAGTATTTTCAACTGTTTCTGTGTATTTGCGTAAGCAGAAAAAAACACCTACAAGGGTAAGTGACTTAAATTCGGCCAGCCTTAATTTTGGTTACCGCAGAGATGAGCAGGAGCCTTATACCCCCCAAAAAAATTTAAAACTGCCGCCACCTCTTCCAAAAAAAAATGGGGGAAGAAGATCCCAATACTAAAAACGCGAAAAATGAAGTATGCCCCAAAAATTTTTGGGACAACCCTCCCTAAAACTTCGGGGGTCGGGTTTACATACAACAAGTAACGTGCCCAGGGGGGGGCGCCCCCCTCCCAAATTTGGCGAAGCCAGATTTTTTCGTAAGGGGGGAATTACTTTATGTTTTTTTGAATTTTGGAAAAGAAAAATTTTTTTTTTATTAATACAAAAACATTCCTGATGCCTTCCAAAAGCATATTAATAGTCAAAAAACCAAATTTTCCCCGCTTCGCGGGTAGTTTAAATTGACAATATATCCATAGATGAACACGGTCAAAAAGCCAGAGGGAAGGGGGTGTTTACCCCGGGTAAATGACATTTCAAAATCTAGGAGGGGGTCTTAGGGGGGTCGAACCCCTCTAGCTTTCTAGGGGGGTCGACCCAGGGTGGAAGATTTTGAAACCTAGAGGGGGGTCAGGTGGGGTCTAATTTCCGAAGCAAAATACTTTTAAACCATTAAAGGTTTAATAATAGTTTTTTTATAAAATAATACAACATTTTATTGAATAAAAAGCGATATAAAGCTTTATTTATTGAATAAAAAGGGTGTAAAAACATGAATTTGTGTTAAAAATTTACGTTTTTGCGAGAAAATTTAGTATAAAAAAAGTACTTAAAATTTTCTCGAGAGGGGAGGAGGGGGGGGGGGGTCAGATTTCAAAATCTAGAGGGGGGTCAGGGGTAAAAAATTCGAAAATTTGGGGGGAGGGGAGGCCCCCCCACTGGATTTTTTTCTAGGGGGGCCCCGAAATTTCGAGGCTAGGGGGAAGGTGGACCCCACCCTGACCCCTTGTTCATCTATGAATATATCTCAGTTTTTTGATTTCAAATCGATTTTGCCGCTTAATAGTTAAGGCATACATGTTAAATAAAACTACTATGAACACTATAAACCTTTTATTAACGTTTTAAATACATGTTTTAAAAATGTAAAAGGATAAAAAAAACCTTAATTTTTGTAATAAGTATCGTCTGGAATTAAAATTTCTAGTATATTCTAGCGCCTTAATTAAAAAATTTGCACCCCGGGGGCATTTTGCCCCCGGACCCTCCCGACAAGGGGCTCTGCCTCTTGACCCCGCACCCGCATCTTCTCTCTCATCTTCAGCGTTGGTATTTACCCCCCAGATCGCCCCCCCAAATGAAATCCTGATCACGCCACTGCATACAACATCGCAAAATCCGGGAGGCTGCCCATCTACTAAGTTATGTAATAATATAATTAGACAGATCGGTATGTACTGAATTTAATAGTTGATTCAGATATATTATGTGTGAAGAGCACAATAGTCTATGACTGAATTTAATGAACGTCAAATTTAAGTCAGTTCCCTTACTTTTACAGATTCCGCAAATTGTTTTCCGTTGGGATATGTTTCTCCAAGAAGTTCATAACATTTTTCTACCATATCTTCAATCCATTTTCCTTGATTTTCATCTAGTGTATGAGCTTTTTTACTAAAACAATTAGTAACAAACCATGAGCCAAATACTATTTTAAACTATATCAGTAATAGTTTAAAATAGTATTAAAATTTATTATTATTTATTATAGTAATAATCAATTCTACAATTAAACATAAACAAAAACAATACACACCAAAGTCAAAAAATTACTTTCAATTTTAAGGCTTTCAGGTTAAATTACATTTTTATTGTTAAATAGTTGTTTTATTATTATTTTTCTGTTTAAAGCAACAAACAAAGAAAATTCATGTTCATAAACATGCGTTCCACTTCCACATCATCGTTTCTCTAGCTTTTTCCTCAAAAAAAGTACACTATAAAAAAGTAAAAAAAGTTGAGGGGTTGGATTTGGGAGGGGGGACATAATGGGTCCACACTAACTAGGCCGTAGGTTATAATAACACACGACTTACTTGGTAAAAAACCACTACCTTTGTGCATTTTAATACTAAATCATTTATTTTAGTCAATGACATTTTATTAGTGCTATAAAAACTTAAATTAATGGTTTAAAAATACTTTGTTTTGAAAACTGCACGCCTGGATTGTAAATTTGGAGTCGACCCTTTACCGTAGCCGACCAAAAACACCTATGCATTGACGCTGACCGTCGGACCACTTCTTGCACTCTATTGATTTTTGCACCCAAATCTTTAAGTGTAATCTTATTGATTTTTATCTTAGAAAGATAGAAAGATGTTGACCGCCTCAACCACCAAATGTGGTTAAAAATTATAAAAGAATATTCTTTCTTATGGAGGAACAACCTACTTATCTATTGGCACACCCAAACATTATTTAGTCAAGCTTCAAGTTTTTAAATCGATAATTATATTACTTACTCTTTAACTTTGGCGTCAGCTTGCAAAAACTGGTACAATATTAAAAATTGAGTAATCACATAACGCCTAAACTGACTGTCATTTAGTTGTAATTGAAGCAGCTAAAAATAATTATATACTTAAATACAATACTGATTAATGAACTGCTGTGTAAATATAAGTAACATTGAAGTAGGATAGTAATACGAAATGGCATTAAAATATTTATATATTAAAATTGTAGTTTTCAAACATAAAATTAATAAATATTGCAACTTAATTAATGTATAAGATTTCTTAGTATAATTTCATTGCGTCTTGAGCCGATTTTAAACAGTTCGGCTCGTTTTACGTGCTTTCTTGTTAAAGATTTTTCATAGTTGTACTAGTACAATGGTTTACTACAGAAAAAAAAACTAAATTAGTTTATTGCACAAATAATAACTATCGAGCAATTATGTATAAATTTTTTTAATAAACAATTCATACAATAAAAATCTTAATTATAAGTAAATAGTTTCACACATGAAGCAGCAAAAACTACCTGGTTTTGGTTAAGTGCAACAGAGCCCAGGGGTTGGTCGGATTAGTGGGTTATACAACTCAAATGTTTATCGGTCTTAAAATACATAAAATACAAAGTCTTTTATTACTCTTTTTAAACTAAAAGCGGTGGAAAAAATTAGGGATATCTTATTAAAGGGCAAAAATCTGAGAGGGTGTCAAGGTGGCGTTTTTAAAAAAAATTTTGGTTTTAGAAAAGGAAAGAGGTAAATCCACTTACCAATAGATATTAGTATAACGGGAAAATAAGATAATAAACACTCCGCGCGAAGCGCGGAAAAATTTTTTAGTCCTTTTATAACACTTAAAAATTTTTCTTTGGGGGGTGTCCCCGACTACCCCAAATTTAAGGGGGGGGGGGTGTCAGCAAAATCCGAAATTTTGGGGGGGGTGTATAACCCCCCAACCCCCCCCCCCCTGCCCACCTATGGATATAACCATACATGGGAAAGTTGGTCCGGAGGGTGGGGGAGGGTTAAACCCCAAATTAAGGAGGGGGGTTAAAATCCGAGAAACACAAAATGGGGAGGGGTGTCCGGGGTGGGGTACTCCCAAATTTAGGGGGGGGTGTCGGCTATAATCGGGATTTTAGGGGGATATAACCATACATGGGCAAGTTGGTCCGGAGGGGGAGGGAGGGTTAAACCCCAAATTAAGGGGGGGTTAAAATCCGAGAAACGCAAAATACCCATATCGTTTTTTTCTGGGTGCATTTTACCCATATTGTTTTTCGATTTTGAAGGAGAAATAGGTAAAAAACGCTAATTTTAGGTCAAAAAGCTTTTTTTATAGCTTTTTATTGCTTAAAACATTCATTTTGACCTCAAAACTTAAGTTTGGAGGCAGTTAGAAGTCATTTTAAAGACTTTTTTCTTTATTTTTCCAAAATTGGGGGGGGGTAAACTTTTCTGCCTCCCCCCATTTCTGAGTGGGGGGTTAAACCACCTTTCTCAGAATTGGGGAGGAGGGTTAACTCCCCCCAACCCCACCCCCGTGCCCATGTATGGATATAACCCCCAACCCCCCCTCCATGCCCACCTATGGTGGTACCACGCCCTCTCTAAATTCTAGGAGGTTCCATTACTAAAAACGGTAAGAAATGACGTATTTGGGGTATAAACTTTTTTGATACACCTCCCAAAAAATTTTGGAAATCGGGTATGCTTCCCAAAATCCTCCCAAAGATTCTTTTTCGTAGTTTTTCAACACGAAAACTTTCACTCAGCTTTTTTTTTTTAAAAATATCTTTAAATCTTTAGTGGTATAACGGCCAAAACTCCTTTTTATATACTGTATTTCAGTAAAATATCAATGGATATTTTTGTTTATTTTAAGGTGGTAACGCTGTGGTATAGAGCTCCGGAAGTATTGCTGGGTTCGCAGCGTTATTCTATGCCCGTTGACATCTGGAGCATTGGCACTATTTTTGCGGAGATGGCCATGAAAAAACCTCTATTTCACGGAGATTCAGAGATTGATCAACTTTTTCGAATATTTAGGTAGATTACGTTACGTTATTGATCCAGCAATATAACTTCACTGGATTGGAACGGAACTCAATTGTTGTTTTGGTCCAGTTTGAGGTGCTAGTATTTTTAATTACTACGTATAGACTTCTAGAATATTTAAAACTTAGTTTAAGAATACGTTAAAAACATCGTCAAACACAAACTTTAAACAGGTTTAGTATTGTAACAGGCATAATTAATTTTATAATAAAGATGCAACCCATCTGCTATGCAAATGCAGTACTTGTAATCAGTGGCGTGCCCAGGATTTCATTTTGGGGGGTCTGGGGGGTAAATACTAACCTTGAAGGGCGTCTGGGGGGCCGGCAGCCCCCAGAGATGGGGGGTCTGAGGGTTGAGAGCCCCCAGCGGGGTCAAGTGGCAGAGACGATTGTCAGGGTGGTTCGGGGGGCAGAATGCCCCTCGGGGGAGAATTTATGATTTGAGGCACTAAAATACATTAGAATAATTTTAATTTCAGATGATGTTTCCTACAAAAATTTAAGGTTTTTTATCGTTTTAGGTTTAAAACATGTGTTTTAAATAAAACCTTAATAAAAGATTAATACTGTTTATAGTAGTTTGATTTAACATGTATGCCTTAATTATTGAACAGCACAATCGATTTGAAATCAAAAAACTACGATAAACTTACATTAAACTACCCGCGAAGCGGGAAAAATTTGGTTTTTTGACTGTTAATATGCTTTAGGAAGACATCAGGAAAGTTTCTGTATTAATATTAAAGAAAAAAATTTTCTCTTCCAAAATTCAAAAAACGTAAGAGTCCCCCCTTACGAAAAAATCCGACTTCGCCGGATTTCGGGGGGGGCACCACCCCCGCCCCCCTCACTGCTTGTAATAAATTTGAAAAATTTTAAACTATATACATGTATTAATGTATTTTTATTGTCAAAAACGTTTTAAACTATAAAAACACCCCCACATCCTTAAATACAACTCAAATTTAAAGGTCTTAATGAAATTTACGCCAAAAATTAGCATGGAAAAGTTTTGTTTTTTTACCTATTTTAACTCCAAAATTTTAAAATATGACATTTTAAAAATAATGAATTTTTTTTTGAAAACGAGTTCGCCAATGCTGTGTTTGGAATATTGGTATTTTTGACCCTTTAAAGCTACGTGCATAAAAATTAACATTCTAAACGATTAAAACTCGCTCTTTCACCGTGGTAACATTGGTTTTTAACCTAGTCGCAGGACCAATTTTTTATAATAGGGTGTTTCTTTTTTTTTTTGGAAAAACGCTGTGAACAAATTTGAGAGCTTTTTCCAAAAAAAACCATGAAAATCACTTAAAATTTAATAACAACTTCTAAAAGTGTGTTTTAACTTCAAAAACATATAAAAAACAGCATTTAAAATAAATTAATATTGTCATATAGGGCATTTTACAAAAATGTAAAATTTATTATTGAGACAAAAAAGTAAAAAAACAAAAAAATTTTAAAAATTTAAAAAAATATTTTATCGCCGTTTTTATTTACTTAAATGTTTGTGCGGCTGTGTTAAAAATAATTCCCGAGTTCAAAAAGAGAGCCTCAGCCAAAAAAATGTTATGTTTTTGTATCAAAATTTCAAAATTCATGTTTTTCTGCTCACTATTATTATGTCAAAAGATTAAAATTTTCATAAAATGACTAAACTGTGAAAAATATTTTTCAAAATTGCTTTTCTGGGGTAAAAAAATGCGTAGATTTAATAAAAATAGTTTTTGTAGCTCTAAAATAGACAAAAAATTGCTGCAATTATAGACAAAAAGTGAATATGATATTTTTCAAGCTTTTTTTTCTCTCTATGTAAAAATTTTAATAAATCCAAAATTATTGCAAAAAAATTTTTCTGGGGTAAAAAGTTGTGTAGAATCCATTAAAACTGACAATTTTACTCTAAAAATACAGGAAAAGGAAAAAAAATTTTCTATGTGTTAATCAAAAAACCATAAAACTTAAAGTAGTTATATAGATCGAAAAACGTTTGGAGAGCTTTTTATTCAAATAGCTTAAGAACTAAGTGTTTTAGAGCCGTTTTTTTTAAAGAAAAAGTGTGTTTTTTTTTTTGAAAAAAGTGACCGAAAAAAACACTCTTTTTTCTAATTTTCTTATTTAATAGGATATTTATGGAAAAAATGGTTATCAGAATCTGAAAACCTATAGACCTCTTTTGAATAAGCTGAAGGCTTTAATAATTTTTTTTAAGGGGGGTTCCAAAAAGTGTTTGTTTTTTTTTGTTCACTTACATCACAACGCATAAATTCATATTTTTGAGTACTCAGATAACTCAGAGCATACATGGGCACGGGGGGGGTTGGGGGGGGGGTTAACCCCCCCCAATTCTGAGAAGAGGGGTTTTACCACCCCCCCCCCACTCAGAAGTGGGGAGAGGAGAAAAGGTAAACCCCCCCCCCAATTTTGGAAAAATAAAGAAAAAATGTCTTTAAAATGACTTCTAACTGCCTCTAAACTTAAGTTTTGAAGTCAAAATGAATGTTTTAAGCAATAAAAAGCTCAAAAATGCAATAAAAAGGGCTTTTTGACCTAAAATTAGTGTTTTTAACCTAGTTTTCCTTCAAAATCGAAAAACGATATGGGTAAAATGCACTCCAGAAAAAAAACGATATGGGTATTTTGCGTTTCTCGGATTTTAACCCCCCCCCCCCTAATTTGGGGTTTAACCCCCCCCCCACTCCGGACCAACTTGCCCATGTATGACTCAGAGTCTATAACATTTTTTGAAATAAACAAAAAATCTTTACTTCTATTTTCCGCATTGGATTCATTTTGTTTTCAGCGTAAACATTTTGTAGCAATGTTATGGAAAGTACTGTGGCATCATCAGACCTAAGCGTTATCCCATTTCAAAATGGGGGGAGGGCAAGCAGGAGAAAAAAAGAAGAAAAGGGACAAAAAGCGAAATTTAAGTGAAAATAGGTCTAAAATGGCTTAAAATGTTTTGAAATAGGCTAAAAACGCCATAATGACATTTTTTTGGGTTTGGGTCTACAATAGGTTCAATAAAATGTAATATTAAACTATAAAATAATATTACTACATTTTAATTTTTGGGTACTTTTTTATTTTTCGGCAGGAGTGGGGCAAATCCTCAAATAAAATGGGGGAGGGTGGCATTTCCAGACCGTGCACAAGTCTACTTCATCTATATATTATATTTTTTTAATTTTAGAATTTTGGGAACCCCCAATGAATCAAAATGGAAAGGAGTAACAGAAATGCCAGATTATAAACCTACCTTTCCCAAATGGCACGACAACACATTAAGAAAACACGTTAAACATATTAACAATGCGGGTTTGGAACTTTTAGAAGTAACTTTTGATATATTTACTTAATATTCACGCTGTGTATTTTTTGTTTTGCAGACCTGTGCTTGGCCCCCCCCCCCGGGGGGTTTTATTGGGGGGCAATGCTAAAACGGGGGGCAACTTTTTTAAAGGGGCAAGCAGGGGAGAAAGAAAAAACAAAGAGAAGGGAAAAGGGAAAAAAGGACAAAAAAGCGAAAACAAGCTAAAAATAGGTCTAAAATGGCTTAAAATACATTGAAATAGGCTAAAAACTGCAAAAAATTCACGAGGATGGCGTCATCATAGGTCAAAAATGGCGTCATATTTTTAGGGTACTTTTTCATTTTTTGGCGGGGGGGGGGCACTAAAACGGGGGGCAAATCCTCAAATAAAGCGGTGGGGGGTATTTCCAAACCGTGCACAGGTCTGGTTTTGTGAGCTTTTTTGTCGCGTGTACTTTTTAAATTTTAAAGTTTTAGTACAAAAATATTTTAACCTATTTCCAACGCCAAATTAAAAACTATTTATAAAGTTTTTTAGTTGTCATGCTACATTTTTTTGCTTTGTAATAGTTTTTAATTCGGTGCCAGATTTTTGGCAACAGACCGGCGCCACCCTGATTTTTTGGCCGGTACCGGTCATAGGTGAGAAAAAGGGGGGCAGGGTGGGGTCCACCTTACCCCCCTAGCCTCGAAATTTCGGGACCCCCCCTAGACGAAAATCTAGCCCCCCCTCTCTCCCCAAATTTTTTACCCCTGACCACCCTCTAAAATATAAAATCTAACCCCCCCTCCCCTCTCGGGAAATCTTTAGGTACTTTTTTATACTAAATTTTCTTCCAAAAACGTGAATTTTTAACACATTCATGTTTTTACACCTTTTTTACACCAGAATATCGCTTTTTATTCAATAAAATGTAGTCTTATCCTATAAAAAGAACTATTATTAAAGTTATTATGGTTTAAAACTGTTTTGCTTTGGACATTGGACCCCCTCTAAATTTCAAAATTTTGCACCCGGGGTCGACCCCCCTAAAAAGATAGGGGGGTTCGGACGCCTCTGGGACCCCCCTCCTAGAATTCAAAATTCGATTTACCCTGGGTAGCCACCCCCCTAGCTTCCCGGTCCGTTCTCACCTATGATACCGGTGCTAAACATAAGGTATTTTCACGGTTTTAATGGGATAAACCATACACGTGCATGGGAGGTTAACCTTAACCCCCCACCCAAATTCTGAGATGGGTAGTTTAACATCACCCCTCCCCCACCTAGAAGGGGGGGGGCGAGTTAATCTCCCCATTATTAAAAAAATGAAGGAAAAATGTCTTTAAAATGACTTCTAACTGCCTTCAAACTTAAGTTTTATGGTCAATATAAATGATTTAAGCAATAAAAAGCTCAAAAACGCAATAAAAAGGGCTTTTCGTTTGTTACCTAACCTATTTTCCCTTCAAATTCAAAAAACGATATGAGTAAAATACGCTCCAGAAAAAAAATGATATGGGTAAAATGTGTTTCTCGGATTTTATTAATCCCCCCATAATTTAGGGTTTACATACACCCACCCCCATAATTTGTGGTTTACCCCCCCCCCACTCCGGACCAACTTGCCCATGTATGGGCTAAACACTAGGTATTTTTACGTTTTTAACATGTCCAGCCAGCACTAGCTACGTTTTTAACATGTCCAGCCAGCACTAGCTATTTTCACGTTTTTAACGTCCTAGCTAACTAAATCTTCTTGCAAAAAACTTATTCATTTTTTTAATGTTTAAAATACCCATTTTAATCTGAAAACCTAGGTAGTTAGAAGTCATTTTTAAAACATCTTTTTTTCATTTTTCCAAAATTGGGGGAAGCATTTTCCTTTCCCCTCACTTCTAAATGGAGGGTTGAACCTCTTTTAAAAAAAGGGTATTATAAGTAGGAGCCCATTATTGTTGTGCAATGTACTGAGGCAGGAGTAGGAGATACTTTAAACGGTTAATTGTTGTTTTTATTAAATAATAGTTTTTAAAATATAATTACAAAAGCACTTAAAAAAATTTTCTTAAAAATAGGGTTGAGATTTAAAAATCTATGGAAAAAGGGAGGTAATCAAAGGTGTTTTTAATCAGGTTCGTTAGGGGGCATAGGTGGGCAGCCTCCCGGATTTTTTTTGGGGGGGTAACTGACCACCGAAATTTGGGGAGGGGGGTGTCCCAAGAATTTTTTTGGGGGTATACCTCAAATACCCCATTTTTAGTGTTTTTAGTACTGACCCCCCAAATTTTAGGGGAGGGGGTGTGGGCTATTTTTTGGGGGGAATATAACCATAGGTGGGCAGGGGGAGGGTATAACCCCCTAAAATTTGAGGGTACCCCGGACACTCCCCCCCCTAAAATTTGGTGGGTCCCAGTACTAAAACCGCTAAAAATGGGGTATTTGAGGTGTACCCCAAAAAGTTTTTAGGGACATCCCCCAAATTTCGAGGTTGGGTATAACGTATAACTCCCCAAACCCCTCTATTATTTGGGTGTCGGATTTTTGGGGTGTATAACCCCAACCCCCCCTCCCCTGCCCACCTATGGGGGGGTCCTCCTCCGGGTGGAAGGCCGAATTATTTAGGGGGGTCCGATGTGCAGAAAACCAACTTATTTAATTTTTAGCAAATGCTGGTGTACGATCCCGCTCAACGAATATCAGCTAAAAAGATATTGGATAACGAATTTTTTGAGGATTTAGAGAAATCCGCCCTCCCTGCACAACTCCCATGCGGTACGCTGAGATAACTAATGAAACATGGCGTACGAACTGTTGGCAACAGAACGTCATTTGAATTCTTAATAAATCAACTAGATGCTGTAGAAGTGACAAAATGCACAAAAAGTGTTACAAGTTTGATTTATAATAAAAACGTGCATTATGTAAAAAAATAATGGAAATAAAAGGTAATATAAAAAAGAGGCTAAGATTTTTTGTTACAAGTAGCCAGTGTCAGCCATACGGCTGACAAATAATTTTTCCTGTATTTTTCGGATTCATTTGCAAACTTTTTTTTTCCAAAATCCAACCCTTCTATGATATTCCCTGGACTGCACGGTTTGTAATGAGACTTTATTTAGTCTAATTTGTTTTGTGGTTGGGGAGACGGGTTCATTGTCTAGCATAAAGATCTTCATGTTAATTTGATTTATTTCAATCGCCTTATGAAGATACTCTCCGAACTATAAGCTTTTCAATGATATCTCATTTAGCCCCATCTTTTTTGTGGTTGGAGACAGTGGCGTGCCCGGGGGGGGAGGGCGGGAGGGCGGCCGGCCGCCCCCCCCCCTCCCCTCCGAAATCCGGCGAAGCCGGATTTTTTTGTAAGGGGGAATTCCCTTACGTTTTTTGAATTTTGGGAGAGAAAATTTTTTTTCTTAAATATTAATACAGAAATTTCCCTGATGCCTTCCAAAAGCATATTAACAGTCAAAAAACCAAATTTTCTCCGCTTCGCGGGTAGTTTAAATTGACAATTTATCTCAGTTTTTCAATTTCAAATCGATTTTGCCGCTCAATAGTTAAGACATACATGTTAAATAAAACTACTATAAACACTATTAACCTTTTATTAACGTTTTAAACACATGTTTTAAATGGATAGGAATAAAAAAACCTTAAATTTTGTTTTAATTATCATCTGGAATTAAAATTTCTAGTGTATTTTAGCGCTTTAAATTAAAAATTTTCTCCCCCGGAGGCATTCTGCCCCCCGAACCCCCCTGACAAGGGGCTCTGCCCCTTGACCCCGCTGGGGGGCTCTCGCCCCCCAGATCCCCCATTTCTGGGAACTGCCGCCCCCCAGACCCACCCTCAGGGTTATTATGTACCCCCCCAGACCGTCCCCCCCGAAATGAAATCCTGGGCACGCCACCGGTTAGAGAGGCAGGTACTACCCCCCTTTTGTGAAAATTTCCTGTTCAGCATAAAGATGTGTATGTTTAAGTTATGTTTTATATACATTCGACCGACACTCATTATGAAATTTCCCGGACTGTGATCTTTGCAATGATGTCTCTTAGCATAATTTGTTCTTCAATTGGGGAGTAGAATCCTTCCCCTTCTTAGTGAAAATATGTTGTCCAGTATTAAGATGTCCATGTACATCTTTTCAAAAAACCATAATATTCTAGCTTTCCATTGACTAACCACTCTAACCGATAATTATAAGCCAATTCAAAGACAAAATTTTTTCAATATTTAAAGTTCCATAGAGCCCTTTTTTGTGAAAATGCATTATCCTACTTTAGATGTCCGTACAGACCTGTGCAAGCCGCCTCCCCGGTAGTTTATCAGGGGGGCACGGCCGAAACGGGGGGGGGCAATTTTTTTGAAACGGGGGGCAAGCAGGGGGGAAAGAAAAAAAAGAGAAAAAAAGAAGGGAAAAGGGACAAAAAAGCGAAAATAAGGTAAAAATAGGTCTAAATTGGCTTAAAATACATTGAAATAGGCTAAAAACTGCAAAAAATTCGCGATAATGGCGTCATCATAGATTAAAAATGACGTCATAACTTTAGGGTACTTCTTAATTTTTTGGCGGGGGGGGGGGCAAATCCTCCAATAAAACGGGGGGGCATTTCCAGACCGTGCACAGGTCTGTCCGTACGGTTTTTTTTAAAATTTCAATCTCATTATGACATTCCCCGATTTGTAAGTTTTGTAATGATATCATTTAGCCTAATCCGTTTTGCGTTTGGAAAGTAGGGTCCCTCCCCGTTTTAGCGAAAATATGTTGTCTAGTATTTAGATGTCCATGTTTTTCCCCAAAAAAACATAATATTATCGCTTTCCAGTCACTAATTACTCTTACCAATAAGTTTAAGCCAATTCGAAGACAAAATTTTTTTACCTTCCAAAATCCATAGGTCCCTCATTTAGTGAAAATGCGTTGTCCAGTCTAATGATGTCCATGTAATTTCTTCAAAATTTCAACTCTTTTATGACATTCCGGCCAATGTAAGCTTTGCATTTAGCACAATCCCTTTTGTGGTTGGGGAGCAAGGTCAGTCACTTCTTTAGTGATAAAAACGTTGTCCAGTATAAAGATATCCATGTTTATTTTTTCCCATAAACTTAATATTTTGGTTTTACATTGGCTAATTACTCTTACCAATAAGTTTAAGCCAATTCCTGGACAAAAAATTTTTTAAGTTCCGAAAGAAAACGCGTTGTCCAGTATAAAGATGTCCATGTAAGTTGTTTCAAAATTTCAACCCCCTTACGACATTTCCTAGGGTATAAGCTTTCCAACGATACCTCATTCACCTTCATCCGTTGAGTGGTTAAGGAGGACTTAGGGAACACACAGACAGACAGACAGACACACATTACGTCTATTTATATATAGATTTACATATCCTGAAAGTATATAAACATATTTTCAATTTAAAATATTTTAGTTTTCACTCGAAAGAGGGAATGGGTGCTTGTATAAAAATTGCATTTGGCATACGTTCTACTAATTAATCGTGGAATTTGAACACTTTTTTAGCATTGTCTTTCTTCTTGCTAACTTTTATCGGACTTTGTCCGATATTAAAGCAGTTAATTTATGTTTGTAGGGCACCAAACATTTAAAAAAATTTACAATACCTATGTTTTGGTATAAAAATTCCGTGATCTTTAAACAATGCTTACTTTAAAACTACTTAACGGAGCAATTGGCCAAAAGAAATCAAAATCAATAATTTTAAACTTAACTAAAAATAAGCTTATTGTAGTATCGAACTTGAATATTTATCGTATATATATAAAACTGATAATCTGATTAAATGGATTTGATTTGATATGAGTTAAATCAGTTTCCGTTTGTTGAAATCAGTTTACAAAAATAAATTTCTTGGAGAGTACCTTATCCTGAATTTAATATAGATTTCGATTTTCTAAAATTTATAGTCTTTACAAAAATGATGCAGACTGGCGACAAAACTCGAACTTTGAAATGTTATATATCCTTAACGGAGTTTAGAATATGTGCGGGACATATATGGGAGCATAGCTTAGACTCTTAGCTATCTTTTAAAAAGGTTAGGAAAAATGTCTTTCAATGACGTCATCACTACAGCCGATGTGGTGAAAAAAACCTGGTCCCAAAAACAAAACTTTTTTATTAGTACGAGATAAGAAACGCCGTTGGTATGCTTAAAACATTTCTGAGTTTTTTCTGAAAGTTTGAGCGAAATCGGCTCGCTCAAATTTTTTTATAATGCGTTGAATGCGCGCGGTTTTCGCGATTTTTCGCAAAAGTAAAAGTTGAGAGACATAGTTATTAGAAATTTGTTTTTGTTTTGACAAACGGGTAGACATGTTTGCAAGTAAGAAAACACTTAAAAAGAGTATTTTTTAGGTGCGATATTTGGCAATTTTGTAGTAGGATTTTAATATTGAAAATATGTTTTTCTAACAAAATAAACTTGAAATTTAAAGAAAAATAAACTTTTAAAGCTTATTTTTTTGAAAAAGTTTTTAATTTAAAGGCTTGCTGCTGCCAGCATATGGGCTTGGAATCCCTCCAAATTTTAAATTCGTCATTTTTGACAGCTGTTTGGCCTTCTAGCCCCCGGAGGGTCAACCCCCAAAAAAAAATTTTAGGTCAAAAGTAAGGAATAAAAATTGGCGGGCATTTCATAATATAACAATATGATCAATATCGTACACACTAAATAAAAAACAAAATAAAATAAATAATTCTGACAGTGTATTAGCGTGACAAATAAATTTTAGAAGCAAAACAAAATAAATAATTCGGACAGTGTATTAGCGTAACAAATATTTGCGAAAAATTGCGAGAACCGCGCGCATTCAAAGCATTATAAAAAAATTTGAGCCAGCCGATTTCGCTCAAACTTTTAGAAAAAACTCAGAAAAAGATGTTTTAACAGCATACCAAGCGGCGTTTCTTATCTTGTGCTAATAAAAAAGTTTTGTTTTTTTAGGGGCCAGGTTTTTTATCACCGCATCGGTTGTAGTAATGACTTCATCAAAAAACATTTTTCCTAACTTTTTCAAAAGATAGCCAAGTGTCTAAGCTATTCTCCCATATATGTACCGCACATATTCTAACCTCTGTTATGGATATATAACATTTCAAATTTCGAGTTTTGTCGCCAGTCCGCATCATTTTTAGACTATAGTTTTAAAATAAATGCTTTTTTCACAAAATATCCTATTCCAAATATTTATTTTATGAAAAATTTGGATCAAATTTTGTTTTATTCGTAAACTGATTCTTTAAATGTTTTTTATCTTATTATGCTGCAAAATATGCTATAAAGTAAAAAGAAGTTTTTCGTGTTTTTGTTACTTTATGTATTTGAATCATTAAGTGATATAAATTGTGTGTATAAATTTTTTAACATGTAAGTAAATCGATCCATTTCAATAAAATGTTTTTTAAATTTCTAATTGACATTTTGTGTTTTTCAATTTGCGTGTCATGTTTTGCAAAAAAATAATGACATTCAGTTATAGTCAGGTTCTAATTTTATAAGGCGGTACTTTTTTGCTTTAAATGGCCGCAGCTGCATGGTGGCATGACCATAGGTGGGCAGGGGGGTTATACCCCCCGCAAAAATCCCAATTATATATAGCGGACACACCCGTAAATTTTGTGGGTACCCCAGACACCTCCCATAAAATTAAGGGGTTCCAGTACTAAAAACGCTAAAAATGGGGTATTTAAGGTATACCCCAAAAAAAAAATTTTGGGACACCTCATACCCCCCCCCCAAAGTCCGGGAGGTTGGCCCACCTATGGGCATGACATTTTGGTGAATAAACTGTATCACCTAAGCTCAGCTCCCTTCGGTTGTAAAGGGTACTGTAACGTCCTGTCTGGTTGCTCTGTTTCTTCTTAAGGTAGAACACTACAGTTCCAAAAGTTTCTTTGATTTTTCCAAAAACAACCACTCGGGGTTTTTCGGGGGTTCTGATTACGAATCCGAACTTCGTTTTATTTGACCCCTAGGGGGCGCTAGGGGGGGGGGGTTGCGACCCCCCTAGGGGGGACACTCTGACTCTACCCCGGTTTTACTTCAAAACGACCTCATTTGCATTGAATTGAATAATATACACTTTTTTTAATTTATAAATTTAAAAAAACGACATTTTTGGTGTTAAAAGTAACTCCCATGGGGATTCGAACCTAGACCTCTTGTATTCTGAGTCCTACGCTCTCACCACTCGGCTACTGCACCGTCTCAGTTTCTTTGTTAAAAACAACTTTTAAACGAACGTTTCAAAATGTAGTTTCCTAAACCAAAATGTAGTTTCCCAAAACAAAATGAAAATTTGTTTACAAACCGATTTTAACAAACTATATATCAAAATGGAGAACTCAACGAGTTAGAAACATTGGCGTTATTTATTTAAAAATCGTATTGAGATCTACTGACAAATTAGGCTCCAAAGTTATTAAAATTTTCTCAAAAAACTTCAAAATGTTAGGTTTTCTCGGGTTATTAATATACGATTTTGCTGAAAACAACAGGAAAGATTTATCTACTCGTCTTCTAATTACGTACAAAAATTTTTAAAATCGACAGGCACAAAAAAAATTTTATATGTCATTTTGTGAAAAAAAAACAACATGCGATTCGTCGGAATCCCCTTTGTGGACCATTCCCACAGCTTATTTTTAATTTTCATGTTTTATCATAATATAAAAAATGATGTTCAGGACATGAAGATTAATACAGTATGTAATTTTTAAAATTTGGTTACAGCTGTAATGAATAGCGACTTTACAAAGTTTGCGGTTTTTTTAGTAGTATTCCACCTTAAGGCGCTATGCGGTGGTCAGTCTTGTGGATGGAACGTTACACAGTCTTGGTCTTGTGTGCGTGCTCAATGTTTACTAAGTCGTGTATGAGAGACTGGGCAAACGTACAGTAATTACGTACGTACAGTAAACGTACACTACAGCACAGTCTTTACAACCCACAATTATCATTTGTGGGGGCACAGTCAGGAAAGGGAGAACTTCTGGGAAGTTCTCACTGTCTGACACAAAGGACTTCAGAGTCTTGACTGGAGATGATGCTGGAGTAAATTTTTTACCGTTCCAGCAAAATATATATTATAACTCTAGAAATCTATCTCGGGCTTAAATACCCTCTTGTCCACGTCATGATTCCCGGGGACTTGGTAAGGATTTTGCATTCTTTCCAAGTCCCCGTGATCCAAGCTAGTGTGGGCAGCTCAAAACTCCCAAACTACTAAGTTTTTTAAATAAGTTTTTATCATGGGTGGCGCGGGAGCGCCACGGGGCGATTTAGCCCCGTGGCGCCGCGCCAACCATAATTAGAGAACGTGGGTAAATTTTGAAATTCAGAACCTTCTTCTTCTTCTTCTTCTTCTTATTATTCCAACGCTCCATTCTTAAAAACGATATTCCTCATTCGTTACTGATTGATCAAAAATAAACATGGGCTCATTAGAAAGAAGAAGGAATTACGCAACTTTCTTAGGAAGCACTTTTTTCATTTAGGTCCTTGTTATCGATTTATTGATCAAAATAAAAAATTGAAAATTAGACAAATAAAAACTCCCAACCGCACAATAACAGCCTTTTGGCAACAATAAGGATTGTACAGAGCAGACAACCAACATCGCCTCATAAAAACCGCACAAAAATAGCAGACCGGTTTTAATTGGTGGCAGAAACGGCGCCAGTTCCAGGGGATTTGGAATTCTGCGGACAATCTGCGGACAATTTGCGGTCATTTTGCGGCATGCCGAATTAGTATCAAAACACACAAAAATATGATTTTATCAATATTTACAACTTTTTTTACCCATAATCGACACATCATTCGACTCGCCTATAATTTTAGATTTTTTTATGGCATTTACCAATCGTTAAAATTGAAGTAGCAAATTTTTTTAGAAATTAAATTTGCATAAGGTGCTTGGAGATCTCTGAAGCGAAGGGATTTGCATAAGAAAGGCTGAAATGGTTTATGTTTTTTTCTTCCTTAATGGTTATTTTAAGACGAAATCGCAGTTAACACATAATTTTCTATCAAATGAGAGTAACAGTTTAGTGGGATTGTGTAATAACTATTTTTTTCAATTAATATATGGAGACAAAAAAAGAAAAATGCCCCTATTTTAGTGAGGAAAACCCAAAATACCCCCCAATTTGAAAGAACATAAAAAAACCGGTCAAACTTTTTTAAATTGTCATTACTCAAAATGTAGTTTTAAAAAACCCCGAACCCCCCCCAAATTTTCTGCCATGTCGCCATATTTAAGTTTCTATAATAAGAATACCCCACCGAATTTTTTTTAATGGTCGTTTCAGGATTTTTTTAGTATATTTCCACACAAGAGGAGGCTGTCGTCACCTTAAAATCAAACCATAGGTGACAAACTGGAAAGAAGTTAAAACATTTGTTTTTTTTTATTTTTGTTTAAATTCACTGTTATCGTATTATTGGGAATAATAATAAGTAACTGGTTATCTGGTTATGTTCCCCCCACAGGTGGGCAGAGGGAGGGGTTATACCCCCCAAAAAAATCCCGATTACTGCCCTCCCTATAATTTGAAGGGTACCCTGGATTCCCCTTCTAAAATTTAATGAGAGGAGAATTTGTTTTAAAGAGAAATTAGTTTTATTTCAATCCACTTGCCAGTCTCAATAATTTCCGACTGTTGTTAAAATTTTACAACTAATAGTTTTATTTTAAAGAAAAACAATGCTGTACAAAAACTTTTTTTTTAAATACAAACACGATTACTGTTGGTTGACTAAGAATAATAACATGTTTTACAATTGACCACACACAAGTTACCCGCTTTAAAGCACTCATTTTTGAATTAAAAATCTGATTATTAAAAATTTGTATATATATATAGATAGACCTGTGCACTGCCCCCCTGGGGTTTAATGGAGAGAGGGCAATTCCAAAACGGGGGGCATAGGGGGCAACTTTTTTGAAACGGGTTTTTGGGTATTTTTGGGTATTTTTTTGGGTTTTTGGGTATTTCTTCATTTTTCCACAGGGGGAGGGGCGATAAAACAGAAGGGATACCCTCCAATAAAGAGGGGGGGGGGATTTTCAAAACGTGCACAGGTCTGTATATATATATAATATATGTATGTACAATAATATATTTCCATAAGTATACATTAATAAATAAAGGCAATAATTACAAAAAATTTAAAGCACCGTTTTATTTTTATAGAAAGACTAATTAGGAAATAAATCTACAAAACTTAAAATATATATATAAATTATATATTTAAATTATAATGACAAAAGTTTGAGCACCGTATTTATAAAAAGACTGATAAAAATCTCATATTAGTTTACTTACTGATAAAACTCAAATAAGATGTATTACTTAAAGCTTAATTATTATTTGCATAGCTACATTTGTTTCAATAATATAATACAAAATAATACAAAACTTTGCATCACAATACAAAAAAATAAAAAAACTCTGCATTACAATAATAAATAATGAAATAATGTTAACTAACATAAATGTACTTAAGCAGATAAAAAAACTAATAATTTTAGGTATAATTACGCTAAAAAAAATTCTTATTTCTTTTCAATAACTTTTTAATTTAACCTAAGTACACTTTTAAAATTAGGCACACCATAATATTATAAGCACGCAACACAAACTAGTCCAAAAAAGACCCAACAAAACAAAAAAAAGAAGAAAAACAGCGCAAAAAGAAGAAACAAAGAAAGCAAAGCAAAAAAAACCCAAAACACAACCCAAAATCCAACAACAAGATTAAAGAAAAAAAACACTTTACATCTCAAAACACCCCCTGATCCTGCCATTTGCCATCTGCCATTTGCCATCTGATGTGCCATCTGCCAAAAAAGTCGCAAAGACACAAAATAACCCACAGAGCTGAAGATCGACAACCTATGATATGCGGAACCAGCTCTATAAAATGGGAGGACGCAGAAACCGACAAACACACCGGAAAAAAGACTCCCAGCTAACACAGGCATACCAGAATCTGCAGAAGACCTCCAGGAAAGAAGACACACAGGCGACCCAAAAAAGAAGCGAAATAGACAGCACGAGCAGAAAGCACGATATGAGAGACACACAGCTAGCAAAGAAAGATGCAAGCCGCTAAAAACCACAACCCCACCCATAAAAACAGAAAGTCTAAAGCACCGTGACGCGCTCTGAGGAGAGGCGATGCGATATAACTAAACATAAATAACCCTATAAAAAACCCAAAAAAAAACAATAGAAGCACCAATATAAAAAAAAGCAAATTTGCAAGTGAAATATAAATCCTACAGAATAACCATATAAACATAAATCAGAAAAAAACCAAAAAACCCACGCGAAAACCAACCATACAACAAAAATATAACAACAGCACGCACCGAAAAGAGAAAAAAAAAAACAAAACAGACAATAATATAATTAATATCAAATAAAAAAACAAAAATAGAAAAAAAAAAAAAACAACCAAAAAACCAACCACAACAAAACCAAAAAACAAAAAAAACAAAAAAAAAAAACCACAAAAAAAAAACCCACCGGATCATTTGTGCCCAAATCAAATATGAAAACTGATCCTGCCAATGGTTTTACTGGCGGTTCTGTGCAGACAATGGGTAGTGTTTTCAACAATTTTTTTATTTCAGGTAAGGTGAGAACGTGATCATTTTCAGTTGTAATAGGCTCAGAATGGTGTGTATTCTGTAAAAATTAGAGACTTTTTTGGATTGGGAACTGTGGGAGGGCAGTCTGGTCCTATTTCAAAAACAACATTTTTCTTTTTCATAGAATTAATAATAAATTTTAATAAATGAAAAATCCTTGTTTTATTTCTAAAACTGCATTTTTGCTTATAAAATTTAAGATAAATGGTAGTAAATTGGGGGGAGGGCAGCAAAACAAGCAAAACAACTTTTCTTATTTATGCTGTGGCCCAATTTTAATCTCTGGTTTCTCATCCATAGGTTATAATAAATTAAATTCATAAATAGTTGACAGATTTTGAGAAAAAAGTATCTAATGGAAACAAAGTATATTTTTTTGAACTTTAGGCTTAACATTTTATTTATATTTGACCAGTATTATCAAGTATATTGTAAACTTGATTTTTTTTCTTATAAGCTATCTTCTAAGAAAATTTTAAAATCTGTCCACTATTATTATGTTTAACATTATTCTCTCTGTTTATGCTTTTGTTGTCATTTTAATTGAAATAATCTGCTGTTATTAAGTGCAAAACAAAACAATTGTGCATAATAAAAATGTTATTCTATTATTGTGAATACTGTTTAGTGTGTTATTATAATAAATACATTCTTTCAATTTGTGTCATATATATCACAATCACAGTATCATTTTATCAGAAATATTTTTTCAACCTTAATTGGTTTTTCTTGGTCTTCAATTTCACATGTCAAACCTATAATGTATAGTAATGAAAATAAACATGCAAAATAAAATATAAATAAAAATTTTTGTGCAATATAATGTGTCAGTGCAATACAAATAAAAATAATTAGCAAAAAAGTGAGGTGACATTAATATTTGAATAATTCCAAATGCAAAAATTAACTGCAACAACGTTGAGCAATAGAAATTACACTGAAAATACGTTCAAAAATTAAAAAATTTTGGAAATATATAATGCAAAAAATTCGTTTATTTTAAATTTAAAAAATTCTTGCTATAAAAAGGCAAATGTAAGAGTACAATGATAAGATATGGAGTCGGCAAAGGAAAACGTAGGTAAAAAGGTAACGTTTTAATTTATTGATATTTTGGCAATTTAACAGTGTTAATTATGTAAATGAAGTAAATTTCTTAACTGAGGAAGGACAGGGGACAAATTGGCTATTTGTTAAACAAAATCAAAATGCATTGATCAGATCGATTTATGGCAAAAACATTTAAACTCATTTACTAAAATCACTCTGAATTTTACCTTTTGTGAGTTCATATTCCTTTGATTTTTTGTTGAATCGACAGAAAACTCCTCGAGATTTTCCGATTCCATCGTTCAAATTCCCGCTTCTGCCGCAGACTAACCTGATCAGCAATCATGGGCTCTCTCTCCTTTTTCCACCTAAGAAAAAGGTTTACATCAATAACCTGTATGCAAATTTAAAAAGATCTCCATGGTTATATGCAAATGTTTTTTTTGTAAAATTTATATTATTTATGTTTTTTATTTTTTATGATCATCAAAAAATTCTACAATTCTGGGCGATTCGAATGATGTGTCAATATATGTGTCAAATTTATGTAATTACGGCAAAAATTGCTTTTTTCTGTGTTTTGATACTAATTCGGCATGCCGCAAAATGACCGCAAATTGTCCGCAGATTGTCCGCAGAATTCCAAATCCCGTTCCCAGCGCCATCTGCTTCAACCGCGCGGAAAACGGCAAAAACAACAGAGTACTTTTTTTAATTCTTGCATTACTGATGACAAAATTAATTCAAAGTTTTATTTATTAAAAAAATAATAATAAGCGTCGGTGGCGCGGGAGCGCCACGCGCCGCTAATCATCGGTGGTGCGGGGTGCCAACTGCAATTTAACCCACGGCACCGCGCCAACTATACTTAGACAACGTGAGTAAATTTTGTTATTCATGTTCATCATCTTATTATTATTATTATTATTTTTACTTTAAAAATTATAATTGCAATCATTGGCGCACGGCATCGCGCCAACTATATTTAGAGAACGTAGGTAAACTTTGTCTGGAGCGCATCTGCACCGCACTAACTATAATTAAACAACGTGGGTTAATTTTGTAATTTAAATTCATCTTCTTCTTATTATTTTTTTTTATTTTATCTCGGCAACGGAATGATTATAAACATATGTCATTGCGCAGCTAAAACTATAGTTTATTAGGCTATTTTTTAATTTAATTCAAAAAAAGTGGTAGACTAGCCTTGAAAAATGCTCTAAGAATAGAGCAGGAAAAAAGGGCGATTTTTCCCGGGCGTATGTTTAGACAGAAAAGATGTAGACTAGTCTGAGATGGACATTATGTGGACTATAGGAAATTTGCATTTGGTTTGGCCAGCTGCTCACTAAATAAAAATTTCTACGATATGATAATGATTTGTTTATACATTGATCTAATCACACAGCACTGTTGCATTTTTTTTTAGTTTGATGAAATGTCAATTGAAAAAATCATACTCACAGCAATCTTTGACAAGCGCGAAATCGCCACTTTTTCAAATTTATAGTTGTTTCTTAACATACAAATATAACCTTCTAATTGAAAAAGTGGCGATTTCGCGCTTGTCAAAGATTGCTGTGAGTATGATTTTTTCAATTGACATTTCATCAAACTAAAAAAAATGCAACAGTGCTGTGTGATTAGATCAATGTATAAACAAATCATTATCATATCGTAGAAATTTTTATTTAGTGAGCAGCTGGCCAAACCAAATGCAAATTTCCTATAGTCCACATAATGTCCATCTCAGACTAGTCTACATCTTTTCTGTCTAAACATACGCCCGGGGAAAAATCGCCCCTTTTTCCTGCTCTATTCTTAGAGCATTTTTCAAGGCTAGTTTTAAAATATAAAAAAGGTTTATAATTAATTTTATTTAAATTGGGATTACTACATTGTCCCCCTTTCACAGAAAAATGTGCCCTCACAGTGAACGCCATACATACCAAGGTAGAATAACATTCACTCTTAGCTCAGCAAAAAATTCACTTTAATTAAATTTTAAATTAATATCCTCTTTTTGTTTAAATTTTTAGCTTTTGCAAAAAAAGTTTTGGTTTTAGTTAGAAAAAATAGCTATGGTTGAATTCTGGATGACGTTGAAAATTAGAATGCAGACATGAGGGGGACCAATAAAATTGTGCGGTAATGACGTTTTTTTTTAAACACAAATAAGAATTTTTTCTTTTTTATAAGAATAATTTTTTCAAAAATAAGAATAATTTTTTCACACAATATACAAAAATTAACCAACTTTAGCCCTTAAAAAATCTGCATTTCGGTTCCAAATTAAGTAATTCGATAAATAATTATTAAAATACAGTTTTTAATCTTTGTTATTAATCCGTTTTAGTGAAAAAATTTGAATGTTTTTTTATTGTTAAATAGTCAATTCAATACTGCAAATATCGGGGTCAGCTAGATTTTTTATACCTATAAATGGTTTGAAATTAATTATTAATATTAACGCATGTTGCATTTCCAAACAATTGTAATCCTAAGCCTTTATTTAAATAATCATTTTTCTTGTTCTAAAAATTCGTGGTCATAAAATTTGAAGTTGTTGGCGTGAATATCAGGTTTTGCATGCAAGCAAAAAATATTTTTTTCTTAAAGACCAGTTCTTCTGGCATTAGAATTGTGGTGACTTTGAGCAATAAATAAAGGAAGTCTTCATAATGTAATGTTTGTAGATCGTAACGCTTTAGTGGTTTTAGTGTAAAATTGTTTTTTTTGTGGAAGCGTGCACGATTTTCTTATATGGCTTAATTATATGGTATAATTATAAATAACTGGTGGCTGCTCATTTGTTCTCAATTCTTTTTTATGCGGTAGTTTATATATTTGTTTTCTAATCATTTTCATAAAGCATTATTTTATATTTAATTATCCGTCAGTTCTGTCCCAAAGCAATATAATAGATGTAATGCCTTTTTTAAAAGTATTCATAGCCTCCACTTTAAATTCATGTGGACATTATTGTGCTTCAATTGAAAGGCATTTTACAGTCTCAATTATCAACTGGAACTCTTCAGACTGGTTTCTTTAGTTGGAAGGCGTCTGTCTGCCTCAAGATCTGAACTGGAACTCTTTAATTTTCAGGTCTTCTGCTAGAGACTTTAGTTGGAAGGCGACCAACTTGATAAGAGCTCTCTTTTTCTTGATAAGAGCTCTCTTCTTCCTAGCTGATGTCAAACCTGGTCTCCAGGAGAAAGTCGATTGTCTTGCACCTCAGGTCTCCCTAGCCAAATGACAACCTGGTATCCAGAAAGGATTTTCCAATTTTTATTTTCAAGCCTGGTATCTGGTGGAAGGTCAGTTTTTACTGCGCTACACCTCTAAATTTCCCCAGCCGCTTAGTTCGGTCTTTTTTTATCCAAAAAACAAGTGGTGCGCTCCAAACCGGTATGGCCCGACTCGCTCCCGCCGACTCGCTCCCGGCCCAACTCGCTCCCAGCCCAACTCGCTCCCAGCCCAACTCGCTCCCAGCCCGACTCGCTCCCAGCCCGACTCGCTCCCAGCCCGACTCGCTCCCAGCCCAACTCGCTCCCAGCCCGACTCGCTGCCAGCCCAACTCGCTCCCAGCCCGACTCGCTCCCAGCCCGACTCGCTCCCGTTTAAAACTGTAAACGCATTTTTATAACAGAATATTAGTTTAGTAAAAAATGTACATATGACACAAAATTATATAACAAAAGGAAGATGGATTTGATGCAATGCGTGATGCAGTGTATTATTAGACATTATGCATTATCGCACAGTAAAGAGGCTTAGGCTTAGGCTGAGACTTAGGCTTAGGCTTAGGAAAATCCACCTTCCTTTTGTTATATAATTTTGTGTCATATGTACATTTTTTACTAAACTAATATTCTGTTATAAAAATGAGTTTACAGTTTTAAACGGGAGCGAGTCGGGCTGGGAGCGAGTTGGGCTGGGAGCGAGTTGGGCTGGGAGCGAGTCCGGCTGGGAGCGAATTGGGCTGGGAGCGAGTTGGGCTGGGAGCGAGTTGGGCTGGGAGCGAGTTGGGCTGGGAGCGAGTTGGGCCGGGAGCGAGTCAGCGGGAGCGAGTCGTGGGCAACCCGCTCCAAACAGGTTGTTCCAGGGATTGCTGCAGTCAACTCTGGCAACAGTGAACCTGTCAGAACGCTAAGCTAGCTATTGCTTGACTGTAGCTGGTTCAGATAACGGCTGCGCTTTAATCAGTTTTCCTGGGTAGAACACACTTTGTTCAGGCGGAAGTTCTTGAGTTTCTGTTCAGCAGGAGGCGGCTAACAACTCTATAATAGCAAATGCAGGCAGCAAACACGTCCGGATGCCAAAAAAGGTCCAGAAAGTTGTTGGGTTAATGTAGGCTATTTCAGACAGGCACAGAAATCAAGAAGACAGTCAAACCGTCCAATAAGTTATGACAGTTCAGGAAAGACGTTGGATCAGCAAAGGCAGCTCTGGAATGTTGTCTTGTTTGGCAATAGTTGTGAAACTGGCGTGATAAGGCCTAAGCTTTGCAAAAGTTGTCTGAGCAGGCGTCAACTTAGCTAGCAAAGACAGTTTCAGAAACTGTCAGATTTTTCAAGACGTCTTCTGAGAGGCGTCAGCTTTGTGAAGACACTCCAGGTAGGCTTCTGAGGAAAAGGGTCTTGGCAGTCTTTCAAGGCGTTCAGTAAAATGAAGGCGACTTGGAAAGGCACTGACAATAACCAGCTAATTAATTGGTGGCACCTGTCATTCTGATCAAAGAGCATTCCACTTGACCAATGCGGTAGATCCAAGAAAAACGCTGTTGTCTGATTCGTGAAGGCAGCTTTGGCAGGCAGATATCGCGTCGGTCTGGGCTGTTACCAACTGTAACGTTCCGTCTGGTTGGTCTGTTTCTTCTTCAGGTCCTATGCGGTGGTCAGTCTTGTGGATGGAACGTTACACAGTCTTCGTCTTGTGTGCGTGCTGAATGTTTACTAAGTCGTGTATGAGTAATTAGACATTGATTAGAAATTTTATAGGGAAACCGACATTTTGTAAAATATGAGTATCAAAATCTACATATTTTACCTTATTTTAAAGTTTTTTAAAAAAGAATTAGACTAAAAGAAATTACAGGAGAAAATTTCTCGTTAACGGTATGGTTACATCTAGTGTTGTAAAAAGTATTGATTTTCAAAAAATTTAAGTAAAAGTAAAAGTAATTTTGAAAAATTTAATTAAAGTAAAGTAAGAGTAAAAGTAATTTGTGATTTTTTAATTTAAGTAAAGTAAGAGTAAAAGTAATGGCCAAAATTTAATTTAAGTAAAGTAAAAGTAAAAGTAAGCCCTATTTTTTAAGTAAAAGTAAAAGTATAATAAAAGTAATTTTGAATTTTTGGCCTAAAAATGATTTTTTTTTCAATTTTTTTTTGCTTTGTGCTTGTTTTTGGAGTTAATTCTAGCACTGGATACAATTAAAGAATAATTGAACAATTTTTTAATGTTAAATAAAAAGTTTATTTTAACTTAATACTACCTTAAGTTTTCTTTTTTAAAATGTTGACAAAATATAAAAATAATGCAAAAATAGAGATCTCATAGTCATATTATAATTAACTTTGTTTTTAATTCAACAAAAATTATATTTTAACGTTTTCTAATTAGAAACTTTAGATTTAATTAAAAAATAAAGGTAGCTAACTTCGTTTTTGTCAATTCAAATCTTTTATACAATTCTTATACTTAACGTTTAATTTTTATAAGGAAGCAAAACTAAACGTTTTTCAAAACGTTCAAAAAAACCATTTCTACTGAGTCTTCAAAAGAAAATTTTCAAAGTTAAGTGCGCGTTTTTGTAACGCGTGCCTGAAAATTTAAAAAATCCGTGAGAAATTTTCATGAAGAACTAAAAAATACTTGAAAAATACATGTTTCATTCAATTAATTATTTGTTCGCAAAAGTAGTCATAACTTGTGCAATATTGAGGCTATTTTAATAACCAAACCATGATTTTATTTTTATTTAAACGAACAACAAAGTAGTGTTATTAAAATATTGAGAACGTAAAAATTTTACATGAGAATATTTCGATATTGTTACGGTTGATTAATACGATAATTAGGTCAATGCTCTTTATATATTAATAAAAACTTTGTATAAATGAACGGTACCGTTAGTCAAATTCGCCCACCTGATTATATTTAAATTAATTTTAAATTCGCCCACCTTTATCTCTAAAGCCTTGGAGCAGACAAAATATGATTTTTATCTAAAGATAAATTCTATCAGGGTGAAAATAGATGAGTGGTAAAGTAACCAGTCCTTATTTAAGAAAATATCACGTGCAGAGAAACACATGACGCAACTTAATAATAATTGGTTACATAACCACTGAAAACTTTTTTAAAAATTTTTCTCGCTCGCAAATTTATTGTTTGTTTCTTCCTGGCGAAGAGCTGTCACGCCTTTAATTTCAGCCTGAAAGACTTCAGCTTTAGTGCTAATTGTGCATAATAATTTATTTAAAAATAAACTTTAGAAATTATGTAATTTATTTTTATAAAATTATTGTGGTCGTTGTGCCATTTTAAGCAAAACCAGAAGACGAGCGTGGAGACGCCGGCGTGTCTAAACCACCTTCGGCAAGACTATGCCGATTTCGTGAAACAGCTGAAAATCTTAGTTTTTTGGAAAATACATAGAAAATTCTTTTTACGATTTTTGTGAGAGTTATATTTTTTAAACTCACAATTATATTGGCCACAAATTTCTTATTTGACATAATTTACTTTTATAATTCCAAATAAATTAATTTAATCGATCAGCAAGGTAATTTAATCAAACTTAATTTACCTGTCTGAAGCAAAAGTTATTAAAGAATTTTCGTCTTTATCGAAAAAAGGGCTGTTTATTTCTTCTCGGTCTTCTGGATCACCCATCTTCAGTTGGAGTTACGAGAAACATAATATACCACACAGACAAAAAAATATTGTAAAAAAAACAATGGTTTTAACTGCGTGTCAATTTATAACGCTAAAAATAACGCAATTACTCTCGCTTTGCAAGCTCAGTGTGATTTTGAATATAAACTGCTACAATGTGATATATAACCTGCGCATCAATACTTTTACTTTTATTCACCAGATTAAAAGTAAAAGTAAAATACTTAAATTTTACTTAAATTCTTTTAAGTAATTTCGAATTAAAACCCGAGTAAAAGTAAAAGTAATTGAAATTTCAAAACTCGAGTAAGAGTAAAAGTAAAAGTAATTGAAATTTAAAAGTTGAGTAAAAGTAAAAGTAATCCAAAATCCATTACTTTTATTATTTTAAGTAAAAGTAAAAGTAACTTTTTACAACACTAGTTACTTCAAACCATAATTACATCAATCCAATGTAGTTACACGCTTATCTGAAAATCTTTCCAGTCTCAAACATTTTTTAACAGACTAATTTAAAAATATATTATTTTGCCAGTGCTTTTTGAGTGCTATTTTTTTTGTTAAAACCGTAGTATTTTTAAGATTGAGAATTTAAAAAACCTTTCGATGTTTAAAAATTTTTTTTGCAAAATCTAAAAAAATCCATTAAGGTTCTGATTATGTTTTCGGTACTTGGGGTCGCATTCTGAAGAAGCACTTGTATCCCGATAAATCCATTCCAACGAAAATATAAAAAAAAATAATATTAACATATGAATTTAACTAAACTCAAATGCCACCAGGAAGCGACACTACTTAAACACTGAATGTTATTGGATTAATGCCAGCGGTTTATTTCAAATCCATTTGCAAATACTTGAAATGGTTAAAATAAAAAAAAATAAAATAAAAATATACCAATTTATATCTGAAAACGTCATTTATTATGCAGAAAGATATTACAATATCACGAAAAAAATTTTTTCTGTCATAATGTATGCTTTTTACCCATGTTTTTTTATATTAATATATTCATATAGAATAAATATTATAGATTTTGTATAAGATTTTGGCCCATCTTAAGTAAATTACAAAATAAACTGACTCAGTTCGCTACGTTTAAATAAAAACGAAATTCAAAATATTCAATGTTATTCTATCTGTATTTTTTACTGACTTCAGGCCGCGTAATATATTTAATTCAAAATACAATGGCATTTCCGGTATTGTTTTTTTTATAATTATTCTGCGCGGCGGCTGTCGCGACCGCTCTGTCGCTTTTACAGTGCCGTTGAGTTTAAATCATGGTGTATTTTTTCGCTAGGTTTTTGGTATCAATCGATGCGTCAGGTTTTACTGAGTAAAAAATTGTATTACAAAAAAAATTAATTTTTAGCGGTTATCTAGATATTATCGCATCATTATTCCATCAATTTTTTTGCCGCTCAGTCAGCCAAACAACGGTAAATATGTACGCCCGATGAGAGATTAAAAAAACCCCTGCCAATATTGAACCATACATGGGCAAGTTGGTCCGGAGTGGGGGGGGGGTTAAAATCCAAGGAACGCAAAATACCCATATCGTTTTTTTTCTGGGGTGCATTTTACCTATATCGTTTATCAATTTTAAAGGGAAAATAGGTAAAAACGCTAATTTTAGGTCAAAAAGCCCTTTTTATTGCATTTTTGAGCTTTTTATTGCTTAAAACATTCTTTTTGACCTCAAAACTTAAGTTTGGAGGCAGTTAGAAGTCATTTTAAAGACGTTTTTTTTCTTCATTTTTTTATTGGGGGGTTAACCTTTTCTCCCCTCCCCCACTTCTGAGGGGGGGAGGGTTAAACCCACCTTCTCAGAAATTGGGGGGGGGTTAATTCCTAAATAAACCCAAACCAAACCAAACCCCATCCCCCCGTGCCTATGTATGTATTGAACTGAACTCAAAATACATCAAATCGTTTATTTCAAATAAAACATAACTGCAATATAATAAATAAAAAGACACAGAAATTAGTATAATTAAAAATTTTGCATCTTTTCATAGCAAACTTGCATATAAAATATCTTAACTACATCTGAATTTTTACGAGAAAGAATGCGTTTGCAAAGTCCGACGTAAGCAAACAAAACACACCGTTGCTGGTGTTTGGTAAAAAACAAAAAAATTATCTGCAATAACCAAGTGATATTCTTGCTAATATCTGGACGACCGCTGAAAATTAATTTTTTTTGTAATACAATTTTTTACTCAGTGAAATCTGAGCATCGATTGATACCAAAATCTAAGCGAAACAAAATGCGCCATGATTTGGTATACCGCACCTTTATTAACCCGTACTCAACCGGTCCAGTTCTAGAACTGTTCGGAACAGGTTCTAGAACTGTTCGGAACATGTTCTAGAACCTGTTCCGAACAGTTCTAGAACCTGTTTCGAACAGTTCTAGAACAGTTCTAGGACTGATTTGCAGTTCTCAAAATCAAAAAATAAAGAAAACTGCGCAAATTTGTGAGAAATTCGGCATTTGAAAATGCCGAAGTTGTACTTTGGTGCATTATAAAAGTCACCGAAACATTTTCCAACACTTATCACGTGATTTTATTGTGTATTTCCGTTGTTTTATGTGTTTAAATATCATTTGCGGAGTTTTATTTATTTTTTGATTTTGAGAACTGCAAATCAGTCCTAGAACTGTTCTAGAACTGTTCGGAACAGGTTCTAGAACTGTTCGGAACAGTTCTAGAACGCATGGCACAGGGGCATGTAGAGTACCGGTTAACACAGCCGCATATGGAAGCGAAATTTATTGCTATGATTTTTTTTTCTTGTGCCCTGAAACCACGTCGCGCAAAATAAAAAATCCTAACAATGAGCGTATTTTATGTTTATTAAATTAATCTTACGGGAAAAAATATTTATCCATCTTTTGAGTTAGATAAATTATTATTTTTAAAACGATAGAAAAATTTATCCCGATTTTAACCTGGATAGAATTGATTTTTCTCTCGCATCATTAAGCACGTATAAAAAGTTATCCCGGAATAATTTTAAAACGCGCTTCAGAAGACCAGCCCAGGGGGGTATCTCATTCTGACGTGCGGTTAAAAGTTATCCCGGGATAAGTTTTTTACGTGCTTCAGGATGCGAGTGAAAAATCAATTTTATTCAGGTTAAAACCGGAGTAAATTTTTTCTATTGTTTTAAGTAATAAGAATTTATCCACCGAAAGAGGTGGGTAAATATTTTCTCCCACAGGATTAATTTAATAAAAAACTATAAAATACGCGCATTGATGGAAATTTTCATTTTGCGTGAGGTGGTTTTGCAGCGTGAGAAAAAAAATCATTTCAATCATTTTCTCTCCCATATGCGGCAGTTTTATTACTTTACAATATAGACTAATTTTAAATAAGGGTTTTTTAGTGTAGGAAAAGGGTACAATGACGCTAGCGCCAATCATATGTGTGAGGAAAATTGAAAAACAGCGAGCGACTAAGTACATTTTACGGTTTTAAATATTTATTGGTTCAAATCTCGACCCCTTCCTCGCAAAATTTCTTAAATACTTCTTAATATTACAGAAGCAAAAGCATTTTTTGGGGACTTTTAGTTTTTTGCCGCTTCGTAGGTAGGCGCTGCTGGCGCGCTTCGTTCCCACTTTTTAATGTTTCAATTCAGAAAATGCTTTTATTTAAATTCTGGAATGGAATTTTTATATTTAAATTTTAAATATTGAATATTTTTACAAACAAAACCTATGTAGGTTTGAAATTAGTTTCAAAGCACCAATTTCAACTTTATTTTTGCTGATTCGAAATCATTGTTCATAAAAATACTATTTTAGTGATGATTTCTAACTATTGTGATGTTTAATCAAAAAACCAAAAATTATTTAGCACAAACTGATATATTAAAGCATTTCAACATGATGAAACATATCATCGTTTAGCAATTTTAATTAAGTATAGGTTTAAACTAAATAAACTGCGAAAATTACGATTTTTTTTATTTTTTTCTTTTTGTACCCTTTCTTGTACAGTAAAAGACACGTATTCAGAACTAAAGATAAATTCTATTAGGGTGAAAATAGATAAGTGGTAAAGTAACCACTAGTTTTTTGAGAAATTATTTCGTGCAGAGAAACACATGACGCAACTTAATAATAATTGGTTACATAACTGCTTTTTAATTTTTCCCGTTCGCAAGTTTATTGTTGATTTCTTCCTGGCGGAGAGCGGTTACGCCCTTAATTTCAGCCTGGAAGACTTTAGCTTTGGTCTATATATATATATTTTTTTTAATTTTTAACGGAATGGATTTATCAGGGTAAATGCAAGTGCTGCGTCAGAATGCGACCCCAGATTGATTTTAATTATTTTTATCAAACAAAAAGAGATACCTTTGAAGCGCTTAGAATAGTGATCAGACGCAGAGCACAGACCAAACATACTAAAAAAATAAATGTGCCATTTTGACCTATTTCCACAAAATGTTTGCTGTTTTAATTGTTTTAAGTCTATTTTAACAAAATTTAAGCCATTTTAGAACTATTTTTGCTTTCGCTTTTTTGTCTTTTTCTTTTTTTCCCTTTTTTTCTCTCTCTTTTAGCACATCTTCGGTTTAAAAAAATTCATTCCGCCCGTTTTGAAAATTATATCCCCAGGAGGGCAGTGTAATGTAAAGCTCTAAGAAATAGACTGTAACTTGGAGCACTGCTATTTTTTTGTAAGAGATATAAAAAATATCGTTTGGTATGCTGTTAGCACAAGCTTTTCGAAGTATTTTATAAAATCCTTTCGCTTGATTTTTTATGTATGTGGTTTTTGCGATTTTCGTCTTTTTTTTAACACGTCAGGATTTTAAGGACTCTCAAAATCTCTATATAGTATTCGTGATCACGTCATATATGTTTTGCTCTGTGGGAATGGTTGTGGGATGTGCTAATAGTATCACTTTTAGCCAATTAGTGCTTGGAAAAAATATCTCGAATGGATGAAAGATCTCCTTTTTTCATAAGCATTAATTGGCTAAAAGTGATTCTAATACGTTATAACTCTGTAAAGAATATTAAAACCAAACAATTTCCGTTTAAATGGGAGGGTTTTGACCATCGTGTAATAAAAGTGTTTTTTTGTTTTTTGGGACTGTTATTTGTTTTTCTGCTGCATCGACCGTAGTGACGTGAGAGATAAAAAATATTTTACAAAGATTTCAAAAATAAAAGATTGAACTATGATTGGAAATAGGCCCCTATTTTTGCGATTATATCATATCTTAAATAATAGTGATGTTACCTGGACTTTCAAGCACTCAGAGCGGAGCTGGCTCAATTTTTTACTTTTGTCATTTTTTATAAACTAATAAAAAATGAGTACTAAAAAGTAGATAGAGAAAAGAAACCCTTAAACTAAAACACAAAAAGTTTAAAAATCTGAAATAAATTTTAAAAAACCAAAACACGTTATATAAATTATTTTATGAAGAATTGGAAAAACATGAAGGTGGTCGAAACTTGGAGTCTTAAATTTTAACTCACAATACTTGGCTTTCACAGCTTACTCGCCTTACAACTCCCTTTATCTTGGCTCTGCTAAAGCTTTTAGTTAATTTCATGCTGCCAAGTAGCACTGTGATGACAAGCATCGGCTCAGAGATTTTTTCCCCTACGTCGTAACCGTTTAAAAAACAGCTGATTTTGTTGTTGGATAATTTCTTGGATATTTTTGCTGGTTTACGATATCACTCGAAAAAAAATTTATTTTTGTATTTCTGACAACTTTAAATCTACTATTTTTGTTAGAAAAAAGTGTCAAAAGAATAAGCAAATTTTCAGGAGTATTTTTTCTTCCAGTTTCTATACACAAAGCTTTGTGTTATATGGATTTTTCTACATCGACGCTGATTTCGAAGCCGTTGTTACAGAAATATTTTCACATTTCCATTTCAGTTTGTTTTTGAGATGTGCATTGTTTCTTTCGAAAACAAGATAAATTCCGTTTGGCCGCCGCCCAACCGGCTTTTCCCCAAAGTTCGCCCTCTTCCAGCGTTTCAGGCATGGGTTGGTTAAGGGTTTCCGGTAGAAATAGACTGGCGAGCCCACCTAGGGAAAATTTATTAAAATATAACAAAACTGCGTAGTAAATGAACACGACTTACGAGGATATAGACTTGCGACTTTTTTAAACAAAATATTGAGAGAAAAAAATTTAACTGGCATAGTAACGCAAAATCGAAGGGCTCATATCTCAAATCGGTTAGCAAACCTTTGTAAAATTTGGCCGCTTTCATGATTTGAACTTTGTGAATTTTATGCGCCTCATTAATCACTCAGCGGTCGATTTAAAATATTCTATTAATTTTTTGGTTATGCGCTTTGATTTAAATCCTACATAAATAGATATAAATTGCTCAGTATACCAGTGTTTTTAATAGTTCAATAGTTTAACCTTTGAAGTCCAATGCAATGCTGAAATTCAACAAACCACAATTAAAAACAATATTACGAAGAATTCAATTTTTAAAATCCACAAAAAAACCAAAAATAATGTGTTTTGTTTTGAGGTTTAACTCGTTTTTTGTTTGTTAAGCCGTGGAAATGAATTAAGAAGCGTGTACGAGTTACTAAAAAATATCATTAAAGGCTGGTTCATACTTATGACAAAACGTCCTTTGGACAAAGTCCAAAGGACTTTTGTCCTTTGGACTTTGTCCAAAGGACAAAATCCAAAGGGAAAAGTCCAAAGAAAAAAGTCCAAAGGACAAAATCCAAAGGACAACGTATTCATACTTCCAAAGGACAAATTCTAAGTAGCGTTCATACTTCGTCCAAAGGCAAAAGTCCAAAGGACGTTTTGGCTTGTCTAAAGGACGTTTTGGCTTTTATAAAATTGTCCTTTGGACTTTGTCCAAAGGACGTTTTGTCATAAGTATGAACCAGCCCTAAATGAAGTCGTTAAATATTCTGTGACAAAATGGCCAAGAGGTTAAAGCTAAAATTGGTAGCGCTGGAAAATACGGGTGCTTACCTACAGAACGAGTTACAAAATGTATGTACATGGGTTTGTGTGAAGTAAAAAAAGTTCTTCCTTACCGGTCATAGACAGAACGCCCATAATGATCATCGGTAGCATTTTGTATGATCTTGCCGATAAAATAATGTATGGCATTGAAATATTTCCCATGTCCGCCACCACACTACCGAATCCAATCCCCTGACCCCGGACGACGGTTGGGAACATCTCGCAGGCCAATTGGTACACGATGGCGTAGCTGGAACAGATGCACAGTTTACCCAGGATAGCCAGAGTGATGATAAGCGTGGTGGATAGGACACCCTCGCCCGGAGCTGTTAGCAGGCAAAAAAAACCTGAATTAAACAAACCTAATCTAATTTTTACTACAAATGTAACGTTCTGAAATTTTTATCACTGTGTATTATCTGGTGCACTTATATAGATAGATTTCGCATACATCAACACCTGCATTTGCGATGTAGTTGGAACAGATACACAACTGGCCGAGGATAGCCAAAGTGAAATTTGAAGACAACACACGCGCGCCCAGAGCTGTCAACAGGCAAAAGAAACCTGAATTAAACCAGTCTATTTGAAGTTTTTATTAGAAATGTAATGCGTGCAAGTTTTCACTTATATGGATGGATTTTATATTAATTCTGTATAATCTATGGCGTTTTTGCATACATCAACTCCTGAATTTGGGATGTTTTTGGAACAAATGCACAGCTTACCGAAGGTAGCCAAGGTGATGATGAGCGTGGTGGACAGCGCAGTCTCCCTGGGCGCTGTCAGTAGGCAAAAGAAACTTAAATTAATAATTCAAATTAAAGTTTCCGATATAAGCATAGGGGCAGCCTCCCGGATTTTTTTTGGGGGATGGGGGTGTACTTAACCCCTCGAACTTTTAAGAGAGATGTCCCAAAACATTTTTAGCGTACACCCCAAATAATCCATTTTTAGCGTTTTTAGTACTGTGGCCACCCCCTCCCCAAATTAAGACGTTCTTTTTTGTTCAAAGGCGCCTGATTAGATTTTCGCGTTTAAGAAAACGGAAAGGATTGCAAAAACTACCAACAAAAAATCCGCAAATTTGATTAAAGCCTACCTGAAAGGCACATTCCAATACATAAAGGCCATATTCTTCCGCATCGATCGAGAATGAATAAATTTAATAATGTCGCGGGAGCTTCAACGGCACTTAGAACCAACCAAGTCGTATACAGATTCCCTCCTAGATTTTCTGTATTGTATGCTATGGATGTGTAAACCTTAGGAATAGTGTTGTATTACCCAATAAGTAAAATTTTTGTAACTGATGAAATCTGGTTATCATGACCCATAACAAGTTGGGCGGTTACGCTGTTATAATTTTAAGTAAAAGGTTTTGAAAAGTGAAAAAAAAACTTGTATTAACGTTTTATAAAAAAATTTAAAAAAAGTTTATTTTCAGATTAGTTACAGTTTTATGAGATTATATAGTACCAAAAATTACTCAAAAGAATGGTTACAATATTTTTTAACGCACATGGGAACTTTTTTAGTAGATGCGAATTCCCTCGCCAGAAAAAAAATTTTTATTATTTATGACAAAAATTAAATTTGTACTAGAAATCGCTGCGCTCAAGAATTGGCACAAAATGCCTGATTTTTCTTGCTATAATACATATTTTTGATTTTTTTTGCAAAATTTTGCCAAAACCTCAGTATTTAGTCTACAGCCGGGAATTATGTACATGGGGTTATATTCTTCAGGTATATTACTCTATTGTCATATTAGTCAATAAATATATACTTTGCAATAAATATATTTTTCAATACAGGAAGACGGTTATCTACAATTAAAATTTTTTACGTAACACCAAAGGTAGATAATCTAAGAAAGGTATGTCACAGCGGTCTGTAGCAGCGTGCATCATAAAATCCAATTAGGCCCGCATGTTCGGAGGCCCGCATGTCCGGGCCTAGACCCGCATGTCCGGCCGTAAACCTGCATGTCCGGGCCTAGATATTCACGTCCGGGCCTAGACCTGTATGCCCAGGCCTAGACCCGCATTTTCGAACCTAGACCTGCATGTCCGGGCCTAAACCCGCCTATAGACCCGCATGTCCGGACCTAGACCCGCACGTCTGGGCACGACGAAATCAGTTATTAGGACACGAGAATGCAGAGTAAACAACACATGCCTTTTGGTCTGCAGTTTCATAAACTTATTGCATAACTATGGTTTGTTTACGTACAAATAATTTTTGTTTCGATAATTCTAAAAGCTAGATCGGAGAAATAACATATGTTAAGAATTGAACACAGTTTTTACGAAACAAAACAATTGTTAATAAATAAGACAACAATTAGAAATTGATAGCATTAATTATTTTCGCGTAATTTATATTAAAGCAATCAAAAAAGTGCGTAATAGGTTTTTCTACTTACGTTTAAGGTCTCTCCAGACAGTTTTCACTTCATAACGTTCAATAAAATACCAGTTGAAATACAAAAAAAATTATTTTTTACTTACATAAAATGTATTTTATTATTTATTGTAATTATAGAGCATTATAATTTTTTAAAATATCCCAACGACTAAAATTCGAATGAGTGGGAAAAGATAGGAAACAAAATGCGTACGAGAGCTATTATGGTCGTTTAAAAATTTTATATATCGTATATTAAACCATAAATACAAAAACATTTCCATTAATTTTCCATTTCTTTTTTTTTACGTACGTGAAAAAGGGTAACAGTTCCTCTTCATTGGAAGTATTTTTCCTAATAATTCCTAATAGTGCATAATTTTAAGGGATTTCAAAAAATTTCGTTCAATTTGATTTTTTATATCAATTATTTTAATTACTTTATTAACATTATCAATGTGCATTTTATAATTGTAGTATTTTTGCCTGATTTAACACCCATAGTAGAAACAATTTTGTATTTCGCGAGATCTTGCATGCCAAATATCGCGATTTTTCATACTTAAGAAAACTGTTCGGGGAGATCTTAAAGAATTTAATTTTTTAATTTGCTGACAACAAATATTACAATGTTTTTAAGCTTTTATTTAGTTTTAATTATGACCATAACTTTAATTAAACAAAAAGTATTCAATTTTTGTTTACAAATGACTTTTATAAATTGTAGTATGTTTGCAATCAAACTTCTTCAGGTAAACAATATTTGAATTTATAATGAACGTAATTTTTGTTTTCCCAATACCTTCGTCTCGTGTACAATAACTGATTTCCTCGTGCCCGGACGTGCGGGTATAGGCCCGGACATTCGGGTCTAGGTCCGGGCATGTGGGTTTAGGCCTGGACGTGCGGGTCTAGGCCCAGACGTGCGGGTTTAGGCCCGGACGTTCGGATCAAGGCCCGGACGTGTGGGTCTAGGCCCGGACGTGCGGGTATAGGCCATAACGTGCGGGTCTAGGCCCGGACGTGCGGATCAAGGCCCGGACGTGTGGGTCTAGGCCCGGACGTGCGGGTATAAGCCAGGACGTGCGGGTCTAGGCCCGGACGTGCGGATCAAGGCCCGGACGTGTGGGTCTAGGCCCGGACGTGCGGGTATAGGCCAGGACGTGCGGGTCTAGGCCCGGACGTGCGGATCAAGGCCCGGACGTGTGGGTCTAGGCCCGGACGTGCCGGTATAGGCCAGGACGTGCGGGTCTAGGCCCGGACGTGCGGATCAAGGCCCGGACGTGTGGGTCTAGGCCCGGACGTGCGGGTATAGGCCAGAACGTGCGGATCAAGGCCCGGACGTGTGGGTCTAGGCCCGGACGTGCGGGTATAAGCCATGACGTGCGGGTCTAGGCCCGGACATGCGGTCTAGACCTGGACATGCGGGGCCTATTTGGATTTTGTGATGCACGCCATGATACAGACCGCTGTGGATTCTAGGACACGAGGGTCCTGGACACGAGGGTACTGGGCACGAGGGTACTGGACACGAGGGTACAGGACACGAGGGTACTGGACACGAGGGTACTGAGCAAAGAAAAAATACGTTTGCCACAAATATGTAAATTTTTTAAGCTGAATGAGCTGAACTAAATTTTAATCATAAGTCGGTTCGTTTTTAATTATAAATAACATTTTGCTTGCTTTAATATAATGCAATTTGATAACAAAAAAATATCGTGTATTTTTTAAAAAAACATCATACTAATTGAACGAAATTTTTAAAGGTCATTTTACACACAATTTATACAACGGACTTTTAATAAAAACAATAATAATGTTTAAAACTTTCTCCAAAGCTCTGGAGCTTCGAATCAAAACCCTGCTTTTGCAAAAAAAATTACAGAATTAATATTAAACAATCATGAGTGGAATGAGAACGCCAAGAAGTTTTTAATTACTGTTTTTTCTAAAATATATACTTGTATGAAAATACGAAGCGAATTGCACAGTTTTTTGCTGTCATTTTTTTGCTGTCATTTTTTTATTTAGACTCTTTTTATCGACTCTTGATTAAATTGATTAATTTTTTTGATAAAACCTTTAGAAAAAATAACTTTCGCAAAAATTATTTTCAGTAGTAGAACTGTAAAAAATATCTTTTTGGCTTTTTTAGTCCACTCTAGCTTAGGGAAATCACTTGAACACATGTTGACCATTTAAAACTAGACAAACAAAATGTGCTTTTGAAACCCAAAAACATACAATTGTTAGATTTTTCATGTATGATATTTTATGCAATTACATTTAAGTATAGAGTCGTGAGTAAAATAATCCAACAACGAATTTTTGGGAGTTTTTAAAGCCCACTATTGCACAGTAAACTTTATTTTCCTAAGCCTAAGCAAAACCCAAAAAATACGCTAAACTTTCTGATAATATTTTAATAATAGTGTGCTTTCAAAAATACCGAATATTTTAGTTTTAAAAAAAGGCAAGCAATTGTTTTTTGGAAAATATTTTACTACAATGTTTTTGGAAGGTTATTAATACAAGAATTTTTTGCAATTATTTTTTTTCCGAAGGCATTATTAAAAATTTTTTTTTATACATCACGAAAAATACCCACAAAAATGTTTTGACAGCACAATCAAAGAATAATAGCAACCTTAATGTTTATTATCTTTCGAGTCGTCTCATAGCTTCTCAGAATTTTTATTTTTTTTAAATGCACAAAAATGTAGACAAATAACACGAAAATCTTTGAATGTTATGCAATTATTATTTTTGTTTTATGTCTTCTCAATAATTTTTTCTTATAATCTTACCTTTTATAAGTCAGTTATACAAAGTAAATGATTTTTAAGTAAGATAAACTATTGTTATGCAATAGGTTTATCCCGCTTTATGCGGGAAAGTTATGTTTTTTGCTTGTCAGTACCCTCGTGTCTAGTACCCTCGTGTCCCCCCTTGCATAATGAATCGATTTTGCTGCGAGGTTGTGGTGAACGCAATTTTTTTAAGCCCAGTACCTTCGTGTCCAGTACCCTCGTGTCCAGTACCCTCGTGTCCAGTACCCTCATGTCCAGTACCCTCGTGTCCCGTTCCCACCGCTGTGACATATTTTATTAGATTATCCACCTTTGGTAACGCCCAATTTAAAACCGTTAACTTGTAATCTTAAACCTCCTGTTGATTTTTTAATAAAAGTATTTTTTTAAAATCTTGTAGGTTTTTTGTTTTGTAGCGCAATGCGAATTAAATATTGTTGTCCAAGTTTAACATAATCGTGACTGAATACAACACTATATACCACAGCATTTGATATCCAGCAAAAAGTAATAATTAAAGTTTTGGTTGCTATATTTGGAGTTCTAAACAAATCCAATAAACTGTAATTCCCTTGGATTTGTTCCGTTTCTTCCAGTTTTTCCGTTTCTTCGAAAAAATTGTTCATTAACGTTTCTAATTTTTGCTTACTAAGCTTTCTTTCCTTTCTAATTTGTGTTGAATTAATTTTCCTTACGATTTTACGAAGCTCAGCAGTTTTACCTAAAATAAAGAATTTTATGTTTTTTGTTGAAAATTGCACACCGTGATTATTATAATTGATAAAAATATTTACAACTCAAAATTTAACTAAATTAGGCGCAGCTGCTTAGTATAGTTTTCATTTACTTAAAAGTAAAGGTCTATTCATACTTATGACAAAACGTCCTTTGGACAAAGTCCAAAGGACAAACCAAAACGTCCTTTGGACAAGCCAAAACGTCCTTTGGACTTTGTCCTTTGGACGAAGTATGAACGCTACTCAGAATTTGTCCTTTGGACTTTGTCCAAAGGACAAAATCCAAAGGGAAAAGTCCAAAGGACAAGAAGTATGAATACGTTGTCCTTTGGACTTTTCCCTTTGGACTTTGTCCTTTGGACAAAGTCCAAAGGACTTTTGTCATTTTGACTTTGTCCAAAGGACGTTTTGTCATAAGTATGAATAGACCTTAACATTTAAAATCTTGATTGAAGTTGCTATTGAATTCTGCTGATTGAAGTTGCTAAGATAATGTTAAAAACTAATATCCGATTATTTACATGGTAATTGTTTTATTTTATATGTAATATCCCGTTCTGGCAGAAACAAACTACAAACATATTTAAAAAGGAATATTGAAAAATCATTTACTGTCTCTTTAAAAATTTTTCTGATCGCGCTTCAGTTTGTCATGTATGTAGCGAGTTCTGTCGTATTGTTTTAAAAATACGACGCCTAATAAATCCAAATTTAAAATGTAGTAAACGGGTGCAACGTTGCATTTCATTGGGTGAAGTAGTAGTTGGAAATTAAGGCCTGGTTCACAACGATGTGGCAAGTAATAAGTGATTCGTTTACACCGCAGCAACAAGTCACGATGTAATGAAATAAATGCGCGGAACGCGTCACTCGTCATTTGCGTCATTTGCTGGTAACCAGGCTGGTTCATACTGGTTACTCCAGTATGAACCAGCGTTAAAAGTTCAAATTATCTATTGCCCATTCTCAGTTAAAAAGCTAAAACTTCCAAATTTTTTGGCACTCTGCCTGTCAAAACTATATAGTTTTGTAAAAAATTTTTCTGTCAAAAATGTGGCCCAGTATTCGTGGATGTCAGATTATCAACGGATATATTATCAAATATTTGTTTGCAATTATTAGCAGTAAAAAGTTCATATAAGTCATAGGAGTTTTCGTTTATTAGATCATCGTCAGGTAAAATAGATCTGACAATAAATCGCATATGTCACGATTAATTGATTTTTATTTCCCTCTGAAAAATCAATACTGCAGGGATATAATCATTTGTTTTTATTTCAATTCGCAAAATACCTTGAGTTAAAAGCCATCTGGGTGACTCCGCTACGCAGAAATAATACAAAAACATGGAAAGAAAAGGGAGGCTTGTGGTCAGACCGAACTGGATCCAGGTACGCGTGAGATAGGCGATAAGTGACATACTGGTCATAGCCGCTGCGTACACGATGCAGAATAACGTCGTAAGCAACGTTCGCTTTGAAGGACCCACGGTTTCCAGAGCCCAAGTGTAGCCTATAAAACGTATAAGAACAAAATACACTAGCATTAGCTCCAGAGCGCCTTAAAAGCTCTAAAATGCCTTTTTTGTATACACTAGCACTAACTTCGCAGCACCCTTAGAGCTCTTAAACGCTACTTTTTTCGAGTTCTTGTGCGTACACTATGCAGAATAATGTCGTTAGCAGCGTCCGTTTCAACAGTCCCACGATTTCCAGTGCCCATGTGTAGCCTATACAATACAGAAAAATATATTCTAGCTCCGAAGCACCCTTAGATATACACTAGCTCCGGAGCGCTCTCGAAGCTCCAAAACGTCTTCTTTCTTTATGTGCCAATGTCTAAAGAATAACGCCATTATAAATATAGGCACCTTGCACTGGAACTCGGTTTATACATGAAGTATGTAATACACATAGGGAGTCACCATAATGGATAATTACGTATCTCCTTCTTATCTTTCTTAGTATGCAGATCAACAGACCGAAAGGGCTTCAAATTTCGATCGGTTGATCACCAAAGATAAGTTGGAGTACGGTAATTATTCATTATGGTGACGCTTATGTATATTGCATACTTCATGTATAAACAGAGTTCCAGTGCAAGGTGCCTCTATAATTATTTTTTTAAAAATTAACATAGGAATTTTACGGATCTTCAAATGGCGGGTAGGGTAACAGAATTAAATTTGGCCAGCCTTTATTTCAGCCACCGGTTTTTGTTTTTCCATGCACAAAGTTGTGAAATGACCTGTATGGCTAGATCTCATGTCATCTACCTAGTCATATGCAGTTCATTACATAACTTTGCACAAAGCAAAAATAACTAACGGAGGTCGAAATTAAGGTACGTCAGGATTTTAAGGACCCTCAAAATGTAATATAGTCATAGTGTAAAATAATATAGTGTAAAACACGTCATATATGTTTTTCTCTGCGGGAATGGTTGTAGGAGGAGCTAATAAAATCACTTTTAGCCAATTAGTGCTTTGGAAAAAATTAATCTCTAATGAACGAAAGATCTGCTTTTTTGATAACCACTAATTGGCTAAAAGTGATTCTAATACGTTATAACTTTATAAAGAATATTAACACTGAACATTCGCAGTTTTTTTGGAGTTCGAAGTAAAAAATTGTAAACGCAAAATTTATAGATAAAATTTTTCGACATAATACTGTCGAATAATTCAAATCATTTGAAATATTTCAGGTTTTAACATGTAAAATAATTTGTACGTCGGATTTAACAAAAAAATGTTAAATATTTGACAATATTTGACAATACGTGAAAAAAACCTCATCAAAGAATTTAATGGAAGGGAAGAGGGGATTTAAGTTTCGCAGTTATTTTTGAAAATTAACGATTAACATGTAGAATAATCTACGGTGTTACGTAGAAAAATTATTATGTAAATTATTTCACAAACTGTAGATTATTCCAAAGGTCGTAGTAGATTTTTTTACATAATAAAAAATCTACACTGTGGAAAAATCTACGTTTCATTAGAACAACAACTCTTGATCTTATTAAAAAACAAACAAAAATTAGATTTATGTGTTTATATAGGAATCCACACACTTCTAAAGAAGATGATAAACTTATGGAATTTTGAAGGTTTTGAATTTTAAACTTTTATCTTTGAATTTTTAAGACACCTTAGTGAAGACTTTCGAGGTTCCATTATTTTGTCTGGAGATTTCAATTTACCCGGCTTGGACTGGCGACTCCAATCCCCAGTAAAATCAACCAATCAGAATGAAAGGGAATGGTTTCATTTTCGTCATGAACTTAGTTTAAAACAAGTTGTCACCGAGCCTACTAGAGGAAACAATTTTCTAGATTTAATTTTAATAAACAATCCGGACATTTTTGAATCAGTTTTTATTTTTCCAGGTTTTTCTACTTCTAATTATTGTTCCATAGGATCGTCAATCAAATTAAAAGTTTTTGAAAAAAAGGAGAGCGATAAAGAAACTTTGCCAAAGTACCTGCCTGATTTTGCTAAAGGGGACTATTATATGTTACATTTGTATTTATCGACTATAGATTGGGATTTTCTCTTTTCTTCTTGCAACACGGTGGAAAATCAATGGACATATTTTAAATCTGTTTTGTTTGAGGGCATTGCTAACCACATACCACTAAAAAACAGACAAATTAAACTAAAAAAACAAATTTATCTTTTTTTATTCGAAAAATTCAATGTAAAAATCGTAAAATATGAAAAAATTGCGGAAAAGATCTAAATAAACTAGAGCATAAAATCGTTTGTAAAGAATACAAAAAATTAGTTCAAAAAATCCATTTGAAACAGAAGAAAAATTCTAAATTCTAAAAACTTAACTAGTTTTACAAATTTTGTTAAAAATAAAATTAAAGCAAAAGAAAATATTCCACCTTTCAGTAAGAACGACAATACGTTTGCTACTTCCGATGAGAAAAAGGTTGAACTTTTTGCTGATATTTTAGTTCAGTGTTTACAAAGGATGACGGAAATCTACCATCTATAAATGTTGAAAAAATTGGTAAACTCAAAATATGTCTTTTACAGTAAGAAAAGTGTTAAAAGCCATTAAAAAGCTACCAAATAAATTATCAAAAACTCCAGATTGTTTGCCAGCTTACTTTTTTCGTCAAATAGCAAAAGTATTGCCACATCCATTTGCAAAAATATTTCAAAAATCATTTAGCACAGGCACTTTAAAATTGGATTGGAAAATTGAACTAGTTATTTCAATTTTTAAAAAAGAAGAAAAACACAATAAAAAGAACTATCGTCCAGTTTTGTTAACTTTTTTTGCGTGTAAAATCATGGAAAGACTTGTTAATGAAGAACTTTTAGCCTTTTTCTAAAAAATGTTGTCAAGGTTTCAGCATGGTTTGAAGAATAGAAGTTTAACAGTAACACAGCTTTTAGAAACCCTTAACGACTGGACTTTATTAATAAATAAAAAACAAAACATTGATGCAATTTATTTTGATTTTGCAAAAGCTTTTGATACCGTTTCTCATCAAGAACTTTTATATAAATTGGAAATGTTTGGTGTTAGTGGCAATTTCCTAAACTGAATTGAAGCATTTTTTACTAAACGAACTATGAAAATTGTAATTAATAACTCTGAATCAGCAGAATATATAGGTGCACAGCTCAGGTTCTTAGGGTTCTGTGTTAGGTCCTCTTCTGTTTTTAATATACATTAATGATATTCTGGACTGCGTTAAATTTTCTAATATTAAATTGTTCGCGGATAACACTAAAATATTACACCAATTTTGATTCAAGCAATGAAAACCAAAAATTTAAACAACTTCAAGAAGATTTATCACGAATAACAGATTAATAAAAATATTGGCAGTTACAGTTGGCTGAAAATAAATGAAAAGTTTTTTATATTGGTACAAAAAAATACAAAAAAGAAACAATTACTTCATCGAAAACAAAGTTCAAGTTAAAACTATGTAAATTAATTCGAAACGTTGGAGTTCATACTTCAGACGACTTGAAGTTTGTTTTCTAGTCATTGTTAAATAATCGCGAAAAAAGCCCCTAAAATTTCAGCATTCATTTTTAGAACATTTAACTCAAACTCGGTAAAACATTTAATTAAAGCATTTACGGCCTACGTGAGACCTATACTTGAATACGCGACTGTAATTCGATAAACATTTTTTAGGGTAAACTGCAATTACTCGCGTATTCAAGCAAAGTTCTCACATAGGCCGTAAATGTAATAAAATGTTCAAGTGTTTTAAAAATTAATGCTGAAATTTTAAATGCTATTTTTTCGTGATTACTTTACAATAACGAGAAAAACTTTAGCTTGTTTTGAAATTATGGAAAACTCAAAGTTTCTGGAATTAATTGTATTTTTAAGCTAGAACTTTTTTTGTTTCTATGTAAATAATCGTTTTTTTTTATTTTCTTGTACCAATATAAAAAAATTTCCATTCATTTTCAGACAACTGTAATCTCCCGATTTCTTTACCTAATATGTTATTTGTGTATAATCCTCTTGAAGTTGTTTAAACTTTTGGTTTCATTGCTTGAATCAAAACTGGTGTATATTTTAGTGTCATCCGCGAACAATTTAATATTAGAAAATTTAACGCAGTCCACAATATCATTAATGTATATTAAAAACAGAAGAAGACCTAAAACAGAACCCTGAGGAACTGAGTTGTGCACTATATATTCTGCTGATTCAGAGTTATTAATTACAATTTTCATAGTTCGTTTAGTAAAAAATGCTTCAATTCAGTTTAGGAAATTGCCACTAACACCAAACATTTCCAATTTATATAAAAGTTCTTGATGAGAAACGGTATCAAAAGCTTTTGCAAAATCAAAATAAATTGCATCAATGTTTTGTTTTTTATTTATTAATAAAGTCCAGTCGTTAAGGGTTTCTAAAAGCTGTGTTACTGTTAAACTTCTATTCTTCAAACCATGCTGAAACCTTGACAACATTTTTTAGAAAAAGGCTAAAAGTTCATCATTAACAAGTCTTTCCATTTTTTTACACATAAAAGAAGTTAACGAAACTGGACGATAGTTCTTTTTATTGTGCTTTTTTCTTTTTTTAACAATTGGAATAACTAGTGCAATTTTCCAGTCCAATGGTGAAGCAGCTGTGCTAAAATATTTTTGAAATATTTTCCCAAATGGATGTGACAATACTTTTGCTAATCGACAAAAAAATAAGCTGGAAACTATCTAGAGTTTTTAATAATTTATTTGGTAGCTTTTTAATGGCTTTTAAAACTTTTCTTACCGTAAAAAATATATTTTCGAGTTTACCAATTTTTTCAATATTTATAGCTGGTAGATTTCCGTCATCCTTCGTAAACACTGAACTAAAATATTCAGCAAAAGGTTCAACCTTTTCTTCACCGGAAGTAGCAACTTATTGTCGTTCTTAATTAAAGGTGGAATATTTTTTTGTTTTAATTTTATTATTAACGAACTTTTAAAACGAATTTAAGTATTTAGAATTTAAAATTTTTTCTTCTGTTTCGAAGTTACATTTTTAAACTAATTCTTTGTATTCTTTACAAACGATTTTATGCTCTGGTTTATTTAGACCTTTTCTGCAATTTTTCCACATTTAACGCTTTTACATTGAATTTTTTGAATAAAAAAAGGATAATTTGTTGTTTTAGTTTGATTTGTCTGTTTTTTTTAGTGGTATGTGGTCAGCAATTCCCTCAAACAAAACAGATTTAAAACATGTCCATTGATCTTCCACCGTGTTGCAAGAAGAAAAAAGACAATCCCAATCTATATCCGATAAGTACAAACGTAGCATATCATAGTCCCTTTTGGCAAATTCAGGCACGTACTTTGGAAAAATTTCCTTATCGCTCTCATTTTTTTCAAAAACCTTTAAATTGATTGACGACCTTATGAAACAATGATCAGAAGTAGAAAAACCTGGAAAAATAAAAACTGATTCAAAATTTTCCGGATCATTTGTTAAAATTAAATCTAGAAAATTGTTTTCTTTAGTAAGCTCGGTGACAACTTGTTTCAAACTAGGCTCATGACAAAAATGAAACCATTTTCTTTCATTCTGATTGGTTGATTTTAGTTGTGATTGGAGTCGCCAGTCTAAGCCGGGTAAATTGAAATCTCCAGACAAAATAATGGAACCTCGAAAGTCTTCACTAAGGTGTCTTAAAAATTCAAAGATAAGTTTATCATCTTCTTTAGAAGTGTGTGGATTCCTATATAAACACATAAATCTAATTTTTGTTTGTTTTTTAATAAGATCAAGAGTTGTTGTTCTAATGAAACGTAGATTTTTCCACAAGCA
>JASAMX010012526.1:0-22514 GCA_030248175.1 Microlaimidae sp. YZB2_3
ATTAGAACAATTACGACTGGAATGGGTATTAAAATTAGCATGGCAAAAACTATTCAGAAATTATTTAATTTATAAAACTAGATATTTTAAGACGAAAAATCTTAAGAGACTGTGATGAAACTATTTCTTTCGGGGAGTGAATTCCATAATTTGGCAGCACGATTATTAAAAAAATATTTGGAAGTGTCAAGTCGACAAAATTTTCTTTTTTAATTTAAACCCATTATTACGTGTACGCGTATTATTATCAAAAGACAAAAATTTATCAACAGGTAGATCTATCATGTTATTAAGCATTTTGTAGCACATAATAACATCATTTTGTTTTCTTCGAGATTCCAGCTTTTTTAAGTTAAGCTCTGTCTGGCGTGGTTGGTAACACACGTTAGCAAAAGAACATCGAGAATATAATCTTCTGGCTGAATGTTTTTTGAACTTTTTCTCAACCGTTCTATATCGATTAAATAATGAGGGTTCCAAACATAAGTCTCAAATTCAAGTAATGGACGCACAAAACTTATGTAGGCTTTAAGCAAATGGGACATATTTGTTGTTTGAAAAGCTCGAAATAACACAGCAATTCTTTTAAGTGCTTTGGCAGCGATATTGGAGCAGTGCTCAGAAAATTTTAGATCTGAACATATTATAATGCCTAAATCACGGATGCTATTTGTGTTCTCAATATACTTGTTATTTAGTAAATATTTGCATTTTAAATTATTATTACCCAAGTGAAGTACATTACATTTATTTATAGCAATGCTTAACTGCCACTTATTGGTCCATTTACAAAAATTATCCAAATTTCTTTGAAAGTTTGTCGAACTGTTAGCATCTTCAATAATACTATACATTTTCGCATCATCGGCGAATAATTTTACAAAAGTTTTGGAGTCAAGACAATTTGGCATATCATTGATATAAATAAGGAAAAGGAGTGGCCCAAGAACGCTTCCTTGAGGCACTCCACTAGAACACATTTACGTACTACAGAATAAACATAATCGTTTAAAGCATCAGGAGAGTCATTAGGTAGAACAACCTTCTGTCTTCGATTAGATAAAAACTTGTAATCCAGCTTAAAAGTTCATAATCAATTCCGTAGGATTTAAGTTTAGCAAACAATTTGGAGTGACTTAGGGAATCAAAGGCTTTTGAAAAATCAATGTACATAACATCCACTGATTTTTTATTTTCTAATGCAGTAACCCAATCAGAAAGGGTGGATAATAACTGTGTGCCCACTGATTTTCGTTTAAGAAAGCCAAATTGATCTGGGTGTATAAGTTTTTTACTCTTTCAAAGAGACCAACAATTTATCAAAAACAATACTCTCCAGTACTTAGAACAAATGCAGGTAAGTGAAATAGGCCTATAGTTTTGACGCAAACTACTTGCACCTTTCTTAAAAATTGGCAGGACAAAAGCATCTTTCAAAAAAGAAGGCACAGTTCCAGAAAGCATTGAAAGCTCAAAAATTTTTGCCATTGGCTCAGCGATTGTGGATGCAATACTTTTTAAATAAACTGCAGGAATTTGGTCAGGGGTACGTGATGCTTTATTTGGCAATTTTTTAAGCTTTTTTTCAACTATTTTTACAGGGAAGTGACAAATGAATTTGCCTTCATTATATTTAACTCTTTTAGGGAGATCTGGGATTATTCCATTGTCGTGGGTAAAAACATATAAAAATACTGATTAAATATATTACACTTTTTCCTTATTATGTATAGCCATGATCCGTCATCTCTTTTGATTGGCCCAATTTCCTCATTTTTTGATCCTAGCTTTTTGTTGGCAAAATTGAAAAAAGTTTTTATATCACCACTATTTAACGCTTTATGCTCTAAATCTTTGTGAAATTTTTTTAACGCTTCTGCGTATTTTTTATCGCAGTCAACCCATTCATCTTTAAGCTTAGGTTTGAACTTAAGTTTACGGTGTAAATTACGTTTTTTACGTTTTAGAGCTACAATATTTGACGGATAAACAAATTTTTTTGGTTTAATACGTTTAGTTGGTACAAACTTTGCAATTAACTCCTTATTGATGTTTACAAAATTATTATACAATTATTACAAAATAAGGAGTGATGCCATAAATTTTTGTCTAAATCTTTTTATAAACTATTTTTTAAAAACTTATTTGAACAATAAAAATAGTCTTAAAAATGTGTATATAGTAAGGTCAAGAATATATAACACAAAAGAATGTCCGACTATACACTAAATTTTTGACCGAAATTTTGCGAGAAAACTCGCACTTTTGAATTCGTGTGCGACTTTTCTCGCAAAAATCCGCCATTTTCTGCTAGTTTTTCCGCGCTGCGATTTTTAACACAGTGTTAGTTTTCTCGCAGTGGGGGACTGCGAACTTTTCGCACTCTATGCTGCTTTATTGGACTGCGATTATTTTAGCACTGCGAGTTCGGCTGAACAAAAAATACAGACGCTGGTAGTCATTTTTAATGGATTAAAACACTTCAAAACTTGTTTTAATTAATTTTAAAACGTTTGAGAGTTACTGTATTTCATTAAAACTAAAAAGTATTAAAATGTTAAGTTAAAAAAAACTACTTTGAATCATTTAATCAACAAAATTTTCGCTCCGCTTTGTTTTTATTTTTTTGTTGTGCAGCCCGACTCGCAGTGCGGAAAATAATTGCAGTGCGAATAAAGCAGCATAGAGTGCGAAGAAATGCAGTCCCCACTGCAAGAAAACTAACACTACGTTAAAAATCGCAACGCGGGAAAACTGGCAGAAGAATGGCCGATTTTTGCGAAAAAAATCGCACACGAAATTGAAAGTGCGGCTTTTCTCGCAAAATTTTTGTCAAAAATTTAGTGTACAGTCGGACATTCTCTTGTGTTATATATTCTTGGTAAGGTTAAATGTATTTTAAGCCTGATTAAAATCGTTCATTTAAGAGCGGAGCTCCGAAGTTTCCTCCGTTTTAAATAGTCTGATCTTCAGATCAGGATATTGGAGGATAGGAAAGCATCACTAGTTGTGACCAGGTATGCCTACTATTGAAATGCTCAAATGAGCTGATTATTTATAGAACAAACTTAATTTACAATACTAGAATTATACTACTATACTACTTACTATACTAGAATTATTTGAGGTTTTATACTATACCATACGATACTATACGTGAATTAAAACCAGACATGTTATACTATACTATACTATACTATAATATACTATACTATACTATACTATACTATACTATACTATATTATACTATACTATACTATACTATAATATACTATACTATACTATACTATACTATACTATACTATACTATAATATAATATACTATTCTATACTATACTATACTATAATATACTATAATATACTATACTATACTATACTATACTATACTATACTATACTATACTATACTATACTATACTATACTAGAATTAAAGCCGAGCACTATACTATACTAGAATTAAAGGTTTCTTACTAGTATACTAAAATAATTATAGTATAGAGTTTATACTAAAATTAATTCAAGTAAACTAAAATATTTATAAAAACTAAAACTGAAACTATGTTTTCTCTACCAATTTAGATGGATCACAAAGAAAGTAAAGGTTTATTAGCTGTAGTTGCAAAGCTTTTACCAAAAAGAGACGCTTATATAAAGGTTTTAGACATTAATTATCATTACTTTATAAAATTTAATTAATTAGTACTTTTTTACGAATTTATCGAATTAATTTTTTAATAATTAATCAATAATTAATTAATTGCAAATTTTAGGTCAACCAATAATTAATCAAATGCATTTTGTGGTCAAATAATTAATCAATAATTAGTTACTTGGAGTTTAGTGGCAAATAATTAATCAATAATTAATTAAATGTGTCAGGTCAGTGCTTTTTAAACACTACTGTTGAACAAGCCAGTGGTCCTCAGAACGATCTAAAAAATGTCCTTTGGACATTGTAAAAAGGTTGTCCTTAAGACAAACCATGAACGCTTCGTTTAATTTCCCCAAATGGCAGTCCAAAGGACAATCCAAAATGCCCAAAGGACAAACAAGTGTCCAAAACACTCCAACGTGTCCAAAGTTGAAATATTCCAACGTTGTTTTGACTGCCCACAGGACAACTTTCGCTTGTACAAAGGACAATTTCGGCTTGTCCAAAATGTCTTTTGGACTTTTCCCTTTGGACTGACTTTTGGACAAAAAACAAACAAGACTTAAAAACTAGGCTGTAGTTAAGAATTTGACTGTGGTGTAAAATTAATTGGAATTATATTATAAATTAGCTTTTCCTTTCGGAGCTGGGTCTTAGCTTAATTTTTGTTCTAAGCATGAATAAAAAAAAAATGACACAGAATAATTTGCGATTTTTTTAACTAAATCTTATTTTTTTAAATTTATTTATTGCACACAACAAAAATAGGCCAAAAATACGTGTCGTCGCTACTCTAACATAAAGAGTCACAATCAGTTTAAAATCAAAACGAGTCTGACTCATAACGTTTACAGTGTCCGTGTCTTAAAAGATAAAAAGAGTCACAGTTACGAGTAGTTTAATGATGATTTTAACTCATTCTGTCATAGTAACAACGGTATAATAAATCCAATTTGTGTATCTCCAGAGTCCCCTCCGCTTGTAATGGCCGAAGCCACGGAGAACTATAGGCACCATGCAATGGAACTCGGTTTATACATGAAGTATGCAATATACATAAGCGTCACCATAATGGATAATTACCGTATCTCCTACTTATCTTTTGTAGTATGCAGATAAAGCGATCGAAATTTCGCGCACTTTCAATCGGTTGATCTGCATACTACAAAAGATAAGTAGGAAATACGGTAATTATCCATTATGGTGACTCCCTATGTGTATTGCATACTTCATGTATAAATTGAGTTCCAGTGCAAGGTGCCTATAGGAAAGGATAAAACTCTGCGGGTGGACCGAACCAGATTGATAACGGATGTTTCATGAAGAATCACGACGGTTAATTCCATGTACATAAAGGTCTCGAGCAGATTTAAAAATAATTTGTATATGACGTTAGTTAACAAAAAAACAGGATCACAACACACGAAAATAACATAAACATAAAACATTTTTTTTAAATATAGCTGGTTGAGCATATTTTGTTTCTTCTTCATTTTTCCGGTCTTATACAAATTATTTCCAACGAGTTAACCGTCGTGATTCTCCATAGAGTGCACAGGTCTTCGGCTCTTTTGTTACCAAATAATTTGTATAATGTAGTTGAAGGAAATGGTGTAGATTTTATTTCAAACCGACCCGACATGTTTCGGACTAATTCCTTAGTCCCTTTTCAAGGCTATGTTACATTTGTTAGGATCGCAGAACCTAATTTAAATAATTTAAAGAGTATAATTTTAATTTTATATTGATTAGTAAAAATATATTTTAATTTTAAATTTTATATTGACTAGTAAAAATAATTATAATTTAAATCAGGTTTGTTTAAGCCCTCCGAACAAATGTTAACGGCGCTTACCGGGAGAAAGATAAAACGGCACACAGAAAAATAAAACAAAATAAAATAAAAAATTAGTAATGCATATTTATATAGCATAAATTTGGCAATTTTCTCAAATGTTTAAATTTTTCAAGGAAACCTTTATTTGAATTAATTTTTAAAATATTTGTTACATTTATGATTTATATTTGGAAATTGTTTATAATTACAAGTTATTAATGTTGTGTTTGTTGGTAAAATTAAGGCAAAATTTTTACAAGTTATTAATGTTGTGTTTGTTGATAAAATTAAAGCAAAAATTTTTAGGCAAAAATTATTAAAAACTATTGTTTTGTTTGTTTTATAAATGTTTTTAGAAAATTTTTAGAAAAAACTTTAAAAAGATTTTTACACAAATATGCTACAGGCTATTTTGTATTTTTTACTTAAAAAGACTAAAACACATAGTTAAATATTACGAAGCCTTTTTTGCATTGCGAAAATTAGAAGAGCATAGTTGCCAGAAACTGGAAGAGATCGATTAATTGACTTTGCAAACGCTTTTGTAAAAATAGCTTCTTTAAACTTACGTTGAAAACTGTATTTTTCGCGTTCATGAAATGGTGTAGATTTTATTTCAAACCAACATGTTTCGGACTAATTCCTTAGTCCCTTTTCAAGGCTATGTTACATTTGTTGGGATCGCAGAACCTAATTTAAATAAATTCGTGTTCGTGTGGTTCGTGTTTTTCTATATTTGGGGGTAATTTATCTAATTTGTGATTTACAATATCGTTGCGTATTCTGTTATGCCTCCAATCAGCCGCGTGTTGGTTAATACGTGCTTTGACAGCATTTTTTGTTTCACCAACACGAAACAAAAAATGCTGATAATGTTTATTTTTTTGTTATTTTTTTGACAGCACGTATTAACCAACACGCGGCTGATTGGAGGCATAACAGAATACGCAACGATATTGTAAATCACAAATTAGATAAATTACCCCCAAATATAGAAAAACACGAACCAGAGTTTAAAAATTTTCAAATTCATGAACGCGAAAAATACAGTTTTCAACGTAAGTTTAAAGAAGCTATTTTTACAAAAGCGTTTGCAAAGTCAATTAATCGATCTCTTACAGTTTCTGACAACTATGCTCTTCTAATTTTAGCAATGCAAAAAAGACTTCGTAATATTTAACTATGTGTTTTAGAATACAAAATAGCCTGTAGCATATTTGTGTAAAAATCTTTTTAAAGCTTTTTCTAAAATTTTCTAAAAACATTTATAAAACAAACAAAACAATCGTTTTTAATAATTTTTGCCTAAAAATTTTTGCTTTAATTTTATCAACAAACACAACATTAATAACTTGTAAAAATTTTCCTTAATTTTACCAACAAACACAACATTAAAAACTTGTAATCATAAACAATTTCAAAATATAAATCATAAATGTAACAAATATTTTAAAAGTTAATTCAAATAAAGGTTTCCGTGAAAAATTTAAACATTTGAGAAAATTGCCAAATTTATGCTATATAAATATGCATTATTAATTTTTTATTTTATTTTATTTTGTTTTATTTTCCTGTGTGCCGTTTTATCTTTCTCCTGGTAAGCGCCGTTAACATTTGTTCGGAGGGCTTAAACAAACCTGATTTAAATTATAATTATTTTTACTAGTCAATTTAAAATTTAAAATTAAAATATATTTTTACTAATCAATATAAAACTAAATTTATACTCTTTAATTTATTTAAATTAGGTTCTGCGATCCTAACAAATGTAACATAGCCTTGAAAAGGGACTAAGGAATTAGTCCGAAACATGTCGGTTTGAAATAAAATCTACACCATTTCCTTCAACTACATTATACACAATCAGAATGGTGATATCTTTTATTAAACAAATAATTTGTAAAAATATTTGTGGCGACGACGGAAGAAACTACAGATGTTTTTCCTTCGAGTTCTTCATTATAGGAGCGAGCTACAGACAGACAAGATGGTTTTTCAATCATACAGTATTTTTAGTGATGGGTGGAACTACGGAATCCCCGGAAACGAAAATGAGATTTTCCAAAAATCCGGAACAGGAACAGCAATGAAGATTTTTTTATTCCAAATTTTGCCCGGAACATCCGAAACTGCCTGAAATTATCCGAAATTATCACACTGTGAAACCCCCGGAACACCGGAACTGAGTTTTTTTAAAAATTCAAAACAGGAACCGGAATTAGGGTTTTCCAAAAATCTGGAAGAGGAACCGAAATTCGAAATTTTGCCCGGAACATCCGAACTTCCCATCACAAGTATTTTAGCAAATGCTCTAATTTACCAGCGTCATGACCCAGTAGTTCGTAAGCCAAATTAAAAAAAACAAGTGATACTTCCCGAAGCATCCTTCGGGCCTCCGCATTATTTTTGCGCTAATTTCAAAAATACTTTAAGTGTAATGAATAAAAAATAACTTACACCATATTAAAGCTTAAATAAGCTTGAAATTGCTTATTCAGAGTTCCTTTCGTTTTAAATGACCGGAGCTTCCTCTGCTCAAATTGGTCGAAGCTCTGGAGCTCTCTATGTCTTCAAATAGCCGGAGCTCCGGAGCATCTTATAAAAAGGATAAAAAATCAACGATAAACTCGAAACGAAAATCACTTCAGCTAAGGTCTTAAAAATAAACTGCATTAGAAGAATACAAGTAAACATTCAATATTAAAAACAAACCCATTCCAAATTCTTACTATCAGATTAAGGCGAAATAATAAAGCGTCTTTTACTTTAAATGGCCATGATACTTAGGAGCATGATATTTTTAACTAAAAACTATAGTTTGTACAAAAATGTCTTTAGTGAACTTTAGTGATGCAAAAATCGACAAACACCTTATTCTTGAATTTATTAAAAACAAAGAAAAACAACCAACTTTATACTACACACAACCATAAAACAAAATTACTAAAGCTAAAGTCTTCCAGGCTGAAATTAAGGGCGTAACCGCTCTCTGCCAGGAAGAAATAAACAATAAACCCGCGAGCGAGAAAAATTCAAAAAAAGTTTTCAGCGGTTATGTAACCAATTATTAATTAGTTGCGTCATGTGTTTCTCTGCACGTGATATTTTCTCAAAGAAATGGTTACTTTACTACTAATCTATTTTCATCCTGATAGATTTTATCTTTAATTAATGTGACTAAAGGCGAATAAAACCTAGCTGACCTCGATAATTTCAATAATGAATCGACTATTTATTCATAAAACCATTCAAATTTTTTAACGAAAACGGTTTAATAATAAGATCAAAACTCATATTTTAATAATTATTTATCAAATTACTTAATTTCAAACCTAAATGCAAATTTTTGAACGGCCAAAGATGGTTAATATTAGTAAAAAAAATTCTGCGTTTTTTTAAAGAAAAACATTTTATCCGCACAATCTTAATTGGTCCGCTCATGTCTGCATTCTGATTTTCACGATCAGCCACATATCGTCGTCACTATGGCCAAATGATCCACTGTCATTATAAAATACACGTTACTGTGACTCATTCTGTAGTTAATAGAGCGCTGTTTAAAATTTAAAATGAGTCACAGACACACATATTTTATACGAACTGTGGTTCATTTTGCCGTAGTAACGACGATATAATTCAACCATAATTTTTATATTACAACAATAAAATGTTTATCACATTAAAACCGCAATCATTAGGATCAATACATTATTGTATGTAGTATGCATTTTTAGTTATTAGCTCGGCTTTTAGTTTAGGTGTAATGCAATAAAAAAATACTGATGTTTCTTAAGTTGTGCAATGCAATCTAAGAAGTAATCCCGAACAGGAACCGGAATTGAGATTTTTTTAAAATCCGAAACAGGCACAGGAATTCCCAATTTTGCCCGAAACATCCGGAATTTAGAACCGAAACTGCCTATCACACTGCGAAATCCCCAAAACTCCGAAACCAGAACCGGAATTGAGATTTTCCAAAAATTCGGAACAGGAACCGGAAATGAGATTTTTAAAAAATCCGAAACAGGAACCGGAAACGGAATTCCAAATTTTGCCCGGAACATCCGGAACTGCTCATCACTAACAAATAGTATAAAGAATTCGAGTTACAGTCACGCTGATTGTGACTCTTTGTGAGTAACGAGAATTCAGAGCACCGCGACAATCCGCTAATTGATCACTTGCACATAAAAATTCTTTACACCAAAACGAATGTTAGGGCTCAGCCGACCTGCGCAGTTCATCACTTCGCGTACGCATTCATACTGCCGCTTTCTGCTTACTACGTCTGTTGAGTCGAATTGCGTTCGCAACTTTATTTCATGGAAAACTTGAATTAAAGGGACAGATTTTCCATATCGCTGGACGTGAGACCGAATTGCTGGAGCCAGGCCAAGGAATCCGCACATACGATTTTCTTCAGTTTCGATTTTAGAAATATGAATTTACGCTTAAATTCCAACCCGTCACCCTAAATGCATAATGCAAAAAATAGTAATAATAATAAAAATAATAAAGTACTGCAGTTGAAATAATTCCAGAATTACACTGAAATATTTTAGTGTCATGGAGATTCCGGGGTTATAATTAATGTCTCTAATTCCATTGATTTAATAACAAAATGTAGCTAAAAAAGTACCAACTTAATCAACAAATTTTTTTAAACTCGTTACTCTGAATTAACAGCCCAAAAAAAATAACAAAAAAACTTCTGGGGTTTTAACGATTTTATATAAAAAAAGCGTTGGAACAAAAAACTTCAACGAAAATGGAATATTTTGTTTAAAATACAACCTGTCAATCTTAAAAAGCAGTTTATTTCTTTTTGGGAAATACAACCAAAAAAAACTAAGGCGCACTCTCAGAATTTTTGACTGTAAACAATTTTTAGGAGTTGAATCGTCCCTGTGAATAACCGCACTTAATTATCCTTTAATAAAATTTCCCAAGCACAATTGATTGCGGTCATATTACCCAGTGGCGGCGCCCCCCCCCCCCCCCCCCCAGGCATATGTGGGCTCTTACACAACCAACCTACCCCCAATCCACCCCCCCCCCCCCCCCCCACCCCCCCCGCACCCCCAAAAACCTAAACACAAAATCCAAATAAAACAAATACTCCTATTATAAACTAAACAAAAATATACTTATTCACTACCAATATACCAATCAAAAAAACAAAATCTCAACACCCCAAACAATCACAAACAACCAATTCAAAAAAAAACTCTCCCAAACAAACACCCACCCTCCCAGGATTCGGGGGGGGGGGGCGGCCGCCCCCCCCGGCGATTCCCAGGTGGGGGGGGTTGGGGGTTATACCCCTCCAAAAATACCGATTATAGCCGACACCCCCCCCCCCATCCTCCTAAAATTTGGGGGTACCCCGCACACCCCCCTAAAATTTTGGGGGTGTCCCTGTACTAAAAACGCTGAAAATGGGGTGTTTGGGGTATACCCCCCAAAAAAATTTTTGAGACACCCCCCCCAAATTTCGGGGGTCGGGTATACCCCCCCAAAAATCCGGGAGGCTGCCCACCTATGCTACCAGAGGGCTTACTTCAAACCTTCTTTGTAGTTGTAATTTTTTTAATTATAACCAAGTAACAGAGAAGATTACAAATTTAAAAATTTAAATTTTTTATTTTTATTAATTGTAAGGAACTGTAATAATATTTAAACAGTTTTTAATAAAAAAAAATCAAAACATTATGTGTGTTAATATTATAATATTGCCAACAATTTTTATAAAATAAGCCCGAGAAATAAAAATTATGAAATTCTTTCTTCAAAAATTTGCTAAGTTTTGTCTGTCTCATTATTTTTGTTTTCAAAGGTGGATAGTTTTCCGAGTTTTGAGAGGTACATTCTAAATTTATTTATGTTGATATCCATAAAATAAACTATTTTAGCGTTTTTACACAAAAGCACCAAAAACTTTAATAAAAAATATGTCTTTAGCAATATAGATCGATATTGAATAGCTTTTTTTAATAAAATCGATATAATACCTTCGACAATCTGCAGTCCACTAAAACTTTGCTTTGCATTGTGTACACACAGATTTTAAAACTCAGAGGGTTTTTCCGCTTGTCCGTTGCAGTTACTGTTAACTAAAAATAATCGAAATTTAATATAAATGAAATATTTTAATTATTTATTAATATTAATCTGCTCTGCCCATAACGAAATTTATAGCTAGCGCATTTTCTAAAATGATTGGTTGTGAAGAACACTGGAAGTGACATCCAATAAACTAAAAAATGCATTATGATTATTATGCATTATGCCTTATGATAAAATTTCTTTTTTCAAAGACCAAAAATCTAGGTGGGTATACTCCTGGACTTTAGAAATACCTAACAAAAAGTTCGGGGGCGAAGAGGGCCAAAATTTTGTCACTCGTTTTAAGACTATAAAAAGATCCTAAAATTTTAGAAATGTCTACGCTAAATTTTAATTTTTAAACGTTTTTTCACACAAAAATTATTTAGGGTTTAATTTAAGTATAAGGAACGCTAATCTATTGTACCACTAAAGTCATAAAAGTTTATTATGAAGATGTTTCTCGCTAGTGCAGATTTTTTCGCTTAAACTATCACATAATGTTGTTTGTTCTTCGTCACCAACTATTCTTCCATCAAGACTAGTCTGGGCCGTCCGGAACGCTCTTCGCCTTGCTCGCCCCCTCTTTTTATTCTTGGATGAGATCAGACACTGCTACGGGGTTCGCCTAGAAATTCTCTAGTCCCACCTACCCAATTTACAATACTATTTACAATCTATGATGTCATCATAGTGTCACGTGTCACCTATTGTAAATGGAAAAAAAGGATCTTATACAAGATTGGAGGCGTTTGGTTGACGGCAATACTGCTTTTGTGTACCCAAACTATTTTTTAGAAGTTTAGGTTTATGTTTTAATGAAAGTAGAGTTTAAATTTGAGGTTGGTATGTGTCCTTTGCCAGTAACCAGGGTTTCGTTCAACCCTGGTTCGTTCCGTCTGGCACGCTCCTCGCCTTGCTCACCCCCTCTTCCCACTCCCGGAGGAGATCAGCAACCGCTGCAGGGTTCGCCCAAAGGTCTTCTGGTCCCAAGGTCGTATTAATGTTTGTGCATGTGAAAACATGTTGTGTGTATTGGTGTTTTACATAGCGGGCAGTTTGGTGATGTGTATTGTGTGGTATTGATTTTGTGTAGGTAGGAGTAGAGGAAAGGAGATTTCCCTGCCCTGAGTTGGGCAAGGGTTCTTCTGACCCCGCGAGGAAGATTTTCTTCCTCGTTGCTTATTGTTGGCGCTTTTGTTTGAAGTATTGGGTTTATTGGAGTGTTGTTAATGTGATTTGCGACTGTGTTTGTGTGAATTTGTTGTTTTAGTGCTTTGTCAGTTTTGTTGTGTATGTCTGTTGGAATGTTTGTTGTGTAGTTGTTGTTGTGAAATACTGTTTGTTTAAATCATACTCCCATACATCACAAAAAACATACCAAACACAACATACCAACACGGCTTCAAAAAACAACACAACACATACACAGCATTACAAACACTTTACATTTACATAGCAGCAGGTTTCAACAAACCAAAACCACCACACCGCACAATTGTCGTAGCACTGGACATGTCCGAAGCATTCGACACTGTAAATCACCACACACTCATACACAAACTCACACAAACACAAATACCAACAACAATCACAAAATTCATAAACAACTACATCAAAGGCCGCAAAGCATACAACACATACAACAACCACAAATCAAAACAAAAACTCATAAAAAGAGGAGTCCCACAAGGCTCCTGTCTATCACCCACACTCTTCAACATCTACACCGCAGACATTCCAGCACCACCACCAAACGTACACATCATAACATATGCAGACGACATCACAATATACGCATTACACCCAAACCATCACATAGCATAACAACAAATACAACCATACCTACACGCAATACAAACATGGACAGACAACAACCAACCCACACTAAATGCAAGCAAAACAACATCCACACTATTCACACCAGACCCTGCAGAGTACAACACACAACTATCACTACAAATAAACAACACAACACTCATCACAACTAAAAACCCAAAAATCTTGGGGCTCACTTTTGCCCCCAAGATTACATTCAACACACACATCGCAAATACACACAGCAAAGCACGCAAAACACTAAAAATTATAAATGCACTCACAGCAACATCGTGGGGTAAACCAAAAGAGACACTCACTCACACATACAAGGCAATCACTCGACCAATAATGGAGTATGCCAGCGCAATCCGGGGCCCCACAACATCAAACACACAAATTAACAAACTGCAAACAATACAAAACACTGCTCTCAGGGTCACAACAGGACACGGCACACCACAGACACAAATACACACACACACACACACACACACACACACACACACATACACACACACACACACACACACACACACACACACACACACACACACACACACACACACACACACACACACACACACACACACACACACACACACACACACACACACACACACACACACACACACACTCCCCCACACACACACACACACACACACACACACACACACACACACACACAAAAAACACACACACACACACACACACACACACACACACACACACACACACACACACACACACACACACACACACACACACACACACACACACACACACACACACACACACACACACACACACACACACACACACACACACACACACACACACACACACACACACACACACACACACACACACACACACACACACACACACACACACACACACACACACACACACACACACACACACACACACACACACACACACACACACACACACACACACACACACACACACACACACACACACACACACACACACACACACACACACACACACACACACACACACACACACACACACACACACACACACACACACACACACACACACACACACACACACACACACACACACACACACACACACACACACACACACACACACACACACACACACACACACACACACACACACACACACACACACACACACACACACACACACACACACACATCATACACACAGAGGCTAAAGTCCTTCCAATAGCAACTCACATTCAACTCCACGCAAAACAAGCAAAATTGGCAGCCATGTACACAAACGATCCACTCAACCACTTAACACAACTAACACACTCAACCACTTAACACCACGAACCTGCACCCAGCAGGCTCAAAAAAAACAAACAATATTGAGGTTGGTATCTTTGCTAATACCAACATTTCAAACAGGGGGCAGTTTTGTTTGAAATATATTAGCGGTTGGATGGTACCACTAAAATTAAGAGTGTGTATAAAATACAACTCCTAGCCAAACACCATAAGAACACTCTGCTACAGCTACTACTACTTAAAAACATTTATTGATACAAATATCAAAAAATTTTTTTTGGAAACAAAAATTTTTTTCCGCTATTGCACAATTTTTTTTCGTTTAAACTTTACCTATCTTAATGGTCAAAACCATACATGAGCAAATTGATCCGGAATAAGGGGGGTTAAACCCAGAACTAGGGAATCCAAGAAAAAATCCTAGAAACGCATTTTACCCATATCGGTTTTTTTTCTGGAGTGCATTTTACCCATATCTTTTTTCGATTTTGAAGAGAAAACACGTAAAAGACGCTAATTTTAGGTCAAAAAGTCCTTTTTATCGATTTTTGAGTTTTTTATTGCTTAAAACATTCATTTTTACCTCAAACTTAAGTTTTAAGGCGGTCAGAAGTCATTTTAAAGACATTTTTTCTTCATTTATCCATAATTGGGGGTTAACCTCCCCCCCCACTTCTGTGTGGAGGGGTGTTGGGTTTAACAATAACAAACCCCTCACTTCGAAATTTGAAGGGGGGTTAACCAACCTCCCTCCAGTGCCCATCCATGTATGGTCAAAGCCATCTTATTACTAATAATATATACCTGATTCGGAGGTGTTTGCTTGACTGTAAAATGTGCATTTTCGCAGACTCCGGCGATGGCGTCCAGGCACTTATCCACCGGAACACTCACGCAAAATCGAGTCATCCGCTTCACGAATCGTTGAACTGGCGTCTAAAAGCAAGCACTAACAAACATGGATGAACAAGGGGGTAGGGTGGGGTCCACCCCCCCCCCCTTAGCAAAAAACCGAAAGAAAAAAAACAAAAAACAACCTTAAAAAACCCCTAAAAAAAAAAAATAAAAAAAAATAAATATATAAAATAAAAAAAATATAAAAAAAAAAAAAAAAAAAAAAAACAACCCAAAACACACCCCCCAAAAAAACAAACCCCAAAAAAACAAAAACAACAACAAAAAAAAAAAAAAAAAAAAACAAAACACCCCCAAGATAAATTTAAGCTCGGGTTTTTTAGAGCGAGGGGTCGACGTCGACCTCAGCTTTCCAATTTAGATTTAAAGGCGAACGGTTTTGAATAAGTTGTTTTAAAATATTTTTAATCAAGTTTTTTAACCTAATATTCAAGTTCGTAAACTATAAAAGGTGATTTATGCCTTGTGCGTATAAAAGTAGTTTTTAGTAAAACAACGCATATATTTTTGACAGTAAATAATTATAGACCAAAAAATTATAATTGCAAATTGGTTGGAAGAAGGTAGTCAAAGTTAGCCAAGGGGTCAAGTCAAGCCGAACTATCCTCGAGCTTGGAAAAGATGGGGTGGCTCGCGGCTGGATTTTTTCTGGGGGGGGTGTTTAAAATTTTGACGCAACGGGGAGAATGTGAACCCCAAAGGTCGAAACACATTATGATGTCCAGTCAAAGTAAGTACGTACCACCGTGGTCTGGCTCTCGCACTGGCTCTGGGACTCCAGGAGCATGGCGTCGAAGCTGGTGGGCTGCGAGAAACTCGTCACTTTCACGGACGCCGTCAACTCCCCGTCCGCCTTTTCGTTAGATAACTCCCGGAGCCGCTTGGACGAGTGTCCGTTTTCCGGACTCACCGGGGAACGGGATCTGAGAAAAATAACCCAAGTAGATATAGATACAGTAGGGTAACTGACTTAATTTCGGCCACCATTTTTTATTTTTTTGAATAAGTTTTTTCTGGCTTTTTCAATCAAGCCAAAATTTGGCCTAAAAATCAAACAATAGCTATATTTGTTGTTCCAGTGAAAAATTTGAATATTTCTGTAACACTTAAAAATCAGTGAAGGTTTAAACTTTTTTTTTAAAGTGACCGAAGTTAAGGCGCGTGCCATTTATTTCGGCCACCTACAAAAAACTGGCCATAACTATTGCTTGAACGAACAATAAAAATTTCTAAAGGTTGCAAATTTACCCTTAAGTATTTTTCTTGGTACATATAACTTAATTTTTCCCGTTTGCAAACTTTAATAGTTATTAGCAAGACTTTAAATAATTATGTCAAAACCTTAAAAAAAGAAGTTTTAATAATTTGTATTTTTTGTTCAATTTTTATTTTTTCTTAAAAAACGTCAAAACAAAGTCAAACGAGCAAAAAAAATTCTTTATAAATACGGTAGTACAATGATATTTCAAAACAGCAAAAACGGTAGGTTCTTTCACCTAAATTTTAAGGTGGCCGAAATTAACGGAATCTTAAAATGCGCAGTTAGTTAAACGCATTGCAAAATAATTTTGAAGAAAATATCAAAACATGAAAATTAACAACTTTTAGCCTTAAATAGAAGAAATTTTAAGGTTATATATTGCCTCGTTCTAAATTTAATGCAGTTTAAACACAAAGCAAAAATTAAGAAAATCATAAAAAATCACTTTTTGTATGAAAATGTTGATAATGTAGAATAATGAAAATAAAAAACTTTTGCAAAAACACTTTATCCAACATTAATCCAGTTACTTCTGTGCTAGTTCTTTTGTGTTTTAAAAATAAGCCAATTTTTTAACACCCTTAATTGGTGGCCGAAATTAAGGCGTGGCCAAAATTAAGTCAGTTACCCTACAATTTCAGGATATAAATGCTACAAGATTGATTTTAGGGATGGATATTGGCGATGGTTTTTTGGATTTAATTTTTCATAAATCCAGCTTTTGAAGAACTAACTTTTAAAAATTATAAAAGAACAAGACTCCAAAGTCAAAATATTTTAGTCGGACAGTTCCGCAAAGAGACTATGGAGTTTCCCGTTATCCTTTAAAACGGATTAATTTACGGTGTTTTTTATACTAATATTATGCTTCCAAGTTCCGTTTATTTAAAGAAAAGTTCGCGAGCTTCGCTCCCTAAATGAGTAATTAAAAACTCATTTAATCCTGAAATATGTTTTAAATAATCTTATCGGCAATGCTAAAAGCATTTTTTCATTAATTTTTAATGTGTTAAAAAATAGTTGAAAAAATATATGACAAACTAATTAATCTATGGAATGCATTTGTAACCTAACGTAGTATTTTTTTAAAATTTTCTCGAAAGAGGAGGGAATTTCAAAATGGGGGAGCAATTTTTTTAAAACGAGGGGGGACTCAGACAAGGAGAAAAAAAGTAAAAAAACACGAAATTTAGGTAAAAATACGTCTAAAATAGTAAAAAGTATTAAGTATTAAAAGTATTAAAATAGGCTAAAAACCGCAAAAATTTCGCGAAAATGGCGCCATAATAGTTGAAAAATGGCACCAAAATTTTTGGATAGTTTTTAATTTTAAGGGGGAGGGTAGCAAAGAAACAGGGGGAACAGCCGCTAATGTTTTATGGGGCATTGCCAGACCGTACACAGATTTGTGTACATATATACGTAGGTAGGTACTAATTAAAGATTGGAATTTTGGGTTTATTACATTTTTAACTCAATTTTAAGTTGCTTTTTGTTTGAGACAACAATAGCAGGCTATGGCTTTAACTTAACTAGCGTATCGAAATCGGCACCAGTCCCAAGTGTCATCGGCTCAAAAAGATCCAAATTAAAACAAACAAATTAGCCGAGATAAGCAATTCCTTGTTATTTTTTATATAAACAGGTAAACTGGATGCCTAACCGTCTTGGAATCAGGAGGTTGTAAAGCCAGGTTTATAGGTGTTTTTGGGGGGAAGGGTCCACCCATACATGGGCAAGTTGGTCCGGAGTGGGGGGGTTAAACCCCAAATTAGGGGGGGGTTAAAATCCGAGAAACGCAAAATACCCATATCGTTTTTTTTCTGGAATGCATTTTACCCATATCGTTTTTCGATTTTGAGGCTGGTATTTTTGGGCCTTTTTTGTTTTTGAGCTTTTTTTGCCCGACCTCAAAACTAAGTTTGGAGGCAGTAGAAGTCATTTTAACCCCATTTTTTTCTTCATTTTTCCAAGGGGGGGTACCTCTCCCCCCCCCCCCCCGAGGGGGGGGGGGGTAAACCCCCCCAGAGGGGGGGTACCCCCCCCGGCCCCTCCCCCCCCCTAGAGCCAAAATTTTGGACCCCCCCCCCCTAAAAAAAATTCAAAGCCCTCCCACTCCCCCCAAATTTTCTAATTTTTTACTCCTGACCCCTCTAGATTTTGAACTCTGACCCCTCCCCCTCTCGAGAAAATTTTAAGTACTTTTTTATACTAAATTTTCTTCGAAAAACGTCAATTTTTAACACAAATTCATGTTTTTACACTATTTTTTATATCGTTTTTTATTCAATTTTCAAGTTTTTACACTATTTAACTGAATATCGCTTTTTATTCAAAAAAATTTGGCATTATCTTATAAAAAAACTATTATTAAATCTTTAATGGTTTAAAAGTATTTTGCTTCGGAAATTGGACCCCACCTGAACCTGACCCCCCTTTAGGTTTCAAAATCTTCCACTCCAGGTCGACTCCCCTAGAAAGCTAGGGACGGTTCGACCCCCCACAGATTTTGAAATGTCATTTACCCGGGGTAAAAACCCAGCTAGCTTTTTATGTTTATGCTCAGTCCAAGAATAAAAGAACAACGATTGTTGTTTTTTTTTACCTGCGACCGCTTTCCGCGGGTTGCGAATATCCCACATCGGGATTTTGTCTGGAAAGCTTGGCTCGCTTTTTTAAAGGTTGGCAATTTTCCCCGTCGACACTGAGATATCGACTAGCGCAGGCGGCTAAAACAAATTGAGATTTATAAATCGTTAATTTAACAGTAGCGCTACTAATTTAATTGTTAAATATACTCATTTTGCAAATTTGGATATAAATAAACATTTCCACATGGTCTGGCAAAAGGTATTACATTTACGCCGCGCTATTAAAACAAATAAATCAATATTTATTATTAATAAAATTACTTTGACTTTGACTATTATACACTTTGGTAAACCACCGGTGTTGTTTGATTCTGGGTATTTTGGCACGACTGTCGACATTACAGGCCAGAATAATGCGAATGTAGGCTAAAACGCAAAATAGTTATACGACAAAAAAGCGTGAACTCACTCATATCAAGAATATATAAGAGAAGAATGTACCACTCAATAGAAAAAATCGCACCCATCCGTGCATCGGTTTGCCATAGATAACGGGGGGGTTTATGCCCCGGGGGTAGATAAACCCCCCCCCCCCCCCCCGGGGGAGTATATAAACCCCCCCCGGGGAGATATATAAAGACCCCGGGGGGATACCAGAGACCCCCCGGGGAATATAGACCCCCGGGGGAGTATAGACCCCCCCCGGGTAGTATATAGACCCCCCGGGGGACTGTGACCCCCCCGGGGGAGCAGTGAAACCCCCCCCCCCGGGGGAGTGTATATGCTCCCAAAAAAATTTAAAAAAAAAATTTTTTGTGGAAAAGCGTCGCCGCGGCGCGGTTGTCTCGTTGATTGTAGAAACTGTATTTATTATGTAAAAATAGTGTTTATTTAGTAATAAAGTTATTTTTTATCGAAATTTTACTGAAATTTCCGTTAAACGTGAAACTTTTGATTTAGTAAAACAGTTGTTTTTGTGATAATGGCCGGAAAACCGGGGCGACATATTACTTTTCGGCAACATAATAAATAGCAGTTTCTACAGTGAACGAGAGCAACCGCGCCGCGACGGCGACTCTTCCACAACACAAAAATTTTTTTTTTTTAATTTTGGAGGAGTATTTACAGTCCCCGGGGAGGTTATATGCTCCCCGGGGGGGGTCTATATGTCTCCCCGGGGGGTCTCATGTATCCCCCGGGGGGGTTTATATGCTCCCCCGGGGGGGGGGGGGGGGTTTATATGCTCCCCCGGGGGGAGTATATAGACCCCCCGGGGGAGTATATAGGCCCTCCCCCCGGGGGAGTATATAGACCCCCCGGGGGGGTTTATTTATGGCAAACCGATGCACAGATGGGTGCGATTTTTTGTATTGAGTGGTACATTATTCTCTTATATATTCTTGCTCATACTCTCTATGCTTCTATACAAGTACTAGTACAAAAGTGTAAGTTTTTCTCGCTAACGGAACTAGAAACAGTCAATATACAAAAAAACTCTATTAACACTAAGGTTTAAAGTCAGGGATTACTGATACGATTTACTTAAAATATGATACAAGCTTAACCCGTTTTTTCATAATAACCGTTCTTTTTAAAACGCACAAACAATTCACAACCAATTATAGCAACAAATAAGTATACTAACAAAATAATTAACTCTGTTTAGAGAGTCCAACTTTTATCAAACAGAATTTTAAAGGCTAAACAGGCGAAAAGCACTCGTTGACGTTTTCCAATCATAATATATAAAATTATAGGCTATTGAAAAATTTATTTATTCTGCTAACGATTGAAATCTTTAACAGAATATATTGGTTGACGCAAAGAACCGAAGAGAATATATGAAATTAAAAGCTAGATTATTATCTTGATAGCACTAAAATAGTTTATTATTAAATTTTAAAAAAAAAGGGTTTTTATTATTAATGGGACTCAAAATTATTTAAAACAACGAGAAAATATAATTATATTTTAAAGTATTGTAAAATTTTTTTTTCTTTTTGGAAAAATTAGGCTTTTTTATGTGTGCTTTTTTTGCCCAAAGGCATAAAATTAGCAGAAGTTTTTTCTTTTAATTTCTGAATCTCTTCGTCAGACCATAATGGAGCAAGGCTAATTTGGCCGTTAATTTAGATTTTGCCGACACTGTGCACAGCCACCGATACACCCTTGCACTGGTGACATATTTTGGCGACAAGCCCTACTGTTTTTTTATATTCCGCATTAGCCTTGCTCGTCAGGCCATCCCTTAACGAAACCTGCATTTGGTGAGGCTTAAAGTTTTTTAAGTTCTTTCTATTTTGGCGAATCGTTTCTATATGCTCCATTTTCAAAAATCGAATGATAAGACAGTCCCCGTTAGTCCAATGAATATCGGATACGTCATATCTTATGCGCTCCGCCATTGGTCTCAACAGCTTTAGTCCGTTTTGAAGCACATATTCGAAGAAATCAAGGAGCTCCATGCGTTTAAATCCGACTCTTCTCTTAAAGAATGAATCCCCACCAGCAAAAATTGTATTTTCGCAACCATGATTCCTGCCGCTCAACACGGTCCTCGACGTGCTCAACCCGTTTTTCAATGGCGTCTAGACCCTCCTTAACTTCCGTTTCAAACTTCACAGCCTAAATACAATTGTATTAACATGATGGTATAGAAATTTGATAGAGCGTATTAAAATCTGTGTAAGAGCCCCCTTTATTTTTTGTATATTTTATTAGTATAGAATGCAGTAAGCTGCCTGGAGCGGGCAACGCCACGGCTCCCTAGCAGACCCACAGAGTTTTAATAAAAATTGAAAATGAGGCGGAAAAAAAGGCGGGTAATTTAAGAAAACCCTAAAAGTTTTTTAAGGGTATTTTTATAAAAAATTATATAAATGCAAAAATAAAATGCAATAGTATACCTTAACAAAATAAGTAACACATGATGTTATATTGCATATATATAAGCAAAGTTTATTACCCTTTCTTTGTTTGTTTCTTGAATTAAAACTAAAACAGTAAAAAAAACATTGGAGGTTTATTTATAATAAGCACAATCACT
>JASAMX010012527.1:0-22016 GCA_030248175.1 Microlaimidae sp. YZB2_3
ATTGCTCACAACATTATCGTCAAAATACGTTTTCTTATCAAATTATCTCGGGAACAGTTTTTGGATTTCCATAAGAAGTTTTTATTATGCACTATAATTTCAAATCAAAAACACCCGGCCGTTTCAGAATAGATAAATAGTACTGGCAAAAAAAATACTATTAAGATGGTCTATTTTTTCGAGAAAAAAAAATCCCGCGAAATTAATTACAAAAACCGCAAGAGATTTCGTTAAGCAAATGAAAAATGAAAAAAGATTTTTGACAGTGTTTATATATCTATCGTCCGGGGTACCCTTCGAGCGGTACCTGTGATTTTTTGGCGGTAAACTCTGGACTTTGTCGATTTTTATATATCGCCAAAAAAAAACAAAAATAGATTTCTAAAACGATAAAACAGTATGGGCTGCTTGTATTTTATGTAAAAACAAATTAACTAAAAAGTGCCTAAAATAGACGATATTCAATACGGGACAAGTCCACAAATTGGACGTAACCAGATTAAATTTTTCCCCCAAAATTAGACATATATTAGTCTAGACTGAAACTGTCGAAACTTGATAAATATCAGTATGAGATATTTTTTCGAAAAATACTAAAAATATTATTTTAATAAAAACTATTGAATAAAATTTTATCATTTTTTTTAATTAAAAATCGTTTTAGTTTAGATATTAACAAATACTGTAGTATAAATTTTTTATTTATGTAAAATTATGAAAATATCGTTATATACACAAAATGGTAATTGGGTCGATTATGGCATGCGGCTGGGACCACGAAACGAGCGTGTTCAGAGAAAGTGGGGGGGGGGGGTGCTTTCTATTTTTTTAAATTTCATATTCTAAAAAAAGGCCGAAACTATTCAATTTCAAAATGTAAAAAAATATTATAAACCAACCCGGTCCGCATGCCAACCTGGCCCTTTTACAATTTTGATTTACCGTATGGACTTATTAATTCCTTTTCGTTTCGAAGACCATATTTAATTAGTATAATTGATTTTCTAAATATCCGCTCATGTCACTTTACTTTCTAGAAAAACTCGTTTTAAAATCGCATAATCCAAAGATGTTGGTGGAGGTACTGTTGCTTGTTCAAACTTGCTAATAAAAGAAGCGTTTGTTTTAAATATTTGTAGTAATAGAAAACTTATTTGTACGTTTATTTATACATTAATGTTGATAAGTCCAGAAAATACGCAAAAACGCTTTCGTAATCATTTCGATCGCTGCTGGGTATAGCCAGACAGAATAATCATTTTCTCTGTTAAATTATTTTCTTATCTCCAAAATTGATAGTAATACTCAACACATAACTCGGTTAAAATAGAAGCGAAAGGCGGTTGTCAGCGAATCGCAGCTTAACAGGCTTAGCATGGTATCGGTAGAGGGGCAAAACAATCGTCCCGTTGCCTAATTGCTAAAAGTTGATCTGGGCTAAGCGCTTTGTCCTGAGTTGGGAAGCGAACGGCTGACAGCTATAACGAATGCCAAAGTTTTTTTTTCGCCGGCGTTTCCTTTCTGGGAAAAATTCGCTTTTCTTCGCTTTTAGCCAAATCGATTCGCAGCTGGCAGCTCAACAGCTCGCCTCCTACTTCTTGTACGCTATTTTGTCTTTTTTTACGCTCGTTTACATATTGCTGGATAGGTGGAAAAGGTTGTTTGATAATGTAATTTTCTGGGTTTTGATTTGGGTTTGATTTTCCGAAATATTAAGTATTTTTACAAATTTAAAGCGGAACTAAAATCCCGTGCAGTAATCACTATGTACATAATTCTATAATAATGAATAAAATATGGCGTCAATTTCATACGTAGGATACCTGTACTAATTTTTTTAATTAAACAAAAATGGTAAATATAAAGGTCCAAAGGCTATGTGCCCTCAGTATTTAGAGTTTTTAAAACGGAAATATTCAGCTACTCATTAACACAGCTCCACCTTATTGATATACAGTAAAATTTAAAGAACTGCATTCCATAGTAATAAATATTTAATGGCACTAACAAATTAAGATATTTTATTTAAACAATAAACGATTCGGCTCGTACAAAACCTATACTAATGTCTAGCTAAACAAAACAAAAAATTGTTTGCAGTGTGGTGTAGGGTAACTGACTTAATTTCGGCCAACTTTTTTAATTTTTTTGTATAAGTTTTTTCTGGTTTTTCCAATCGACCCAAAATTTGGTCTAAAAATCAAACGATAGCTATTTTTGTTATTCCAGTGCAAAATTTTAAAATTTCTGTTACACTTAAAGATCAGTGGAGGTTTAAAGTTTTTTTAATGGCCGAAATTAAAGCGCGAGCCATTAACTTCGGCCACCTAGAAAAAAACTGGCTATAACTGTTGCCAAACTGAACAATAAAAATATTTAAGGTTGCAGATTTATCCTTAGGTATTGTTCATGGTACCATGAACAATACCTAAGGATAAATTTGCAACCTTAAATATTTTTATTGTTCAGTTTGGCAACAGTTATAGCCAGTTTTTTTCTAGGTGGCCGAAGTTAATGGCTCGCGCCTTAATTTCGGCCATTAAAAAAACTTTAAACCTTCACTGATCTTTAAGTGTAACAGAAATTTTAAAATTTTGCACTGGAATAACAAAAATAGCTATCGTTTGATTTTTAGACCAAATTTTGGGTCGATTGGAAAAATCAGAAAAAACTTATCCAAAAAATTTAAAAAAGTTGGCCGAAATTAAGTCAGTTACCCTACACCACACTGCAAACAATTTTTTGTTTTGTTTAGCTAGACATTAGTATAGGTTTTGTACGAGCCGAATCGTTTATTGTTTAAATAAAATATCTTAATTTGTTAGTGCCATTAAATATTTATTACTATTGAATGCAGTTCTTTAAATATTACTGTATATCAATAAGGTGGAGCTGTGTTAATGAGTAGCTGAATATTTACGTTTTAAAAACTCGCAATACTTGAGGGCACATAGCCTTTGGACCTTTATATTTACCATTTTTGTTTAATTAAAAAATTAGTACAGGTATCCTACGTATGAAATTGACGCCATATTTTATTCATTATTATAGAATTATGTACATAGTGATTACTGCACGGGATTTTAGTTCCGCTTTAAATTTGTAAAAATACTTAATATTTCGGAAAATCAAACCCAAATCAAAACCCAGAAAATTACATTATCAAACAACCTTTTCCACCTATCCAGCAATATGTAAACGAGCGTAAAAAAAGACAAAATAGCGTACAAGAAGTAGGAGGCGAGCTGTTGAGCTGCCAGCTGCGAATCGATTTGGCTAAAAGCGAAGAAAAGCGAATTTTTCCCAGAAAGGAAACGCCGGCGAAAAAAAAACTTTGGCATTCGTTATAGCTGTCAGCCGTTCGCTTCCCAACTCAGGACAAAGCGCTTAGCCCAGATCAACTTTTAGCAATTAGGCAACGGGACGATTGTTTTGCCCCTCTACCGATACCATGCTAAGCCTGTTAAGCTGCGATTCGCTGACAACCGCCTTTCGCTTCTATTTTAACCGAGTTATGTGTTGAGTATTACTATCAATTTTGGAGATAAGAAAATAATTTAACAGAGAAAATGATTATTCTGTCTGGCTATACCCAGCAGCGATCGAAATGATTACGAAAGCGTTTTTGCGTATTTTCTGGACTTATCAACATTAATGTATAAATAAACGTACAAATAAGTTTTCTATTACTACAAATATTTAAAACAAACGCTTCTTTTATTAGCAAGTTTGAACAAGCAACAGTACCTCCACCAACATCTTTGGATTATGCGATTTTAAAACGAGTTTTTCTAGAAAGTAAAGTGACATGAGCGGATATTTAGAAAATCAATTATACTAATTAAATATGGTCTTCGAAACGAAAAGGAATTAATAAGTCCATACGGTAAATCAAAATTGTAAAAGGGCCAGGTTGGCATGCGGACCGGGTTGGTATAATATTTTTTTACATTTTGAAATTGATGAGCGGCCTTTTTTTAGAATATGAAATTTAAAAAAATAGAAAGCACCCCCCCCCCCTTTCTCTGAAGACGCTCGTTCCGTGTTCCAGCACATGCCATAATCGACCCAATTACCATTTTGTGTATATAACGATATTTTCATAATTTTACATAAATAAAAAATTTATACTACAGTATTTGTTAATATCTAAACTAAAACAATTTTTAATTAAAAAAAATGATAAAATTTTATTCAATAGTTTTTATTAAAATAATATTTTTAGCATTTTTTCGAAAAAATATATCCATACTGATATTTATCAAGTTTCGACAGTTCATCTAGACTAAGTATGTCTAATTTTGCGGGAAAAATCTAGTCTGGTTCCGTCCATTTTGTGGACGCGTCCCATATTCAATATCGTCTATTTTAGGCACTTTTTAGTTAATTTGTTTTTACATAAAATACAAGCAGCCCATACTGTTTTATCGTTTTAGAAATCTATTTTTGTTTTTTTTTTTTTGGCGATATATAAATATTCGACAGAGTACAAAAAATGGGCGAAGTCCAGAGTTTTACCGCCAAAACACGTAGGTCCCGCTCAAAGATACCCAGACGAAAATTTTATCAATACCAATATATAAACGCTGTCAAAAGTCTTTTTTTTTATTTTTCATTTGTTAACGAAATCTCTTGCGGTTTTTGTAATTAATTTAGCAGGATTTTTTTCTCGAAAAAATAGACCATCTTAATAGTATTTTTTTTGCCAGTACTCTATCTATTCTGAAACGGCCAGTTGTTTTGATTTGAAATTATAGTGCATAATAAAAACTTCTTTATGAAATCCAAAAATCTTCCGATTGGTTGGACTACAAAAACACTACTTTTTGACGATAATGTTGTGATTTTAAAAATTATTATGGAGACATATGTTGGCATATATTCTTTATCTTTATTATATTTTAATTTTTTGCGTGCGTGTGAAACTATTTTTTTCAAAACTTACTAAAAACGCCGAAAAACTTTAAAAATTCAACCAGTAAAAAAATAGAAAAAAAAATGATAAAAAAATTTTATTCATGTTGATTTTTTGATATTAAATTTTTTGAATTAAAATACATATTTTAACATTTGATCACAAATTGAACATAACTTACGCAATTTTACAAGTTATACACGTCAGCGACATAGGACGAAAATTGTTAAAATCGCTTGGACAATTTTTTATGAAGAATTTGAATGAACACAAAGGTCTTGAGAAGATTTAATAATAATTTGTATATGGCTTTGGTTAACGAAAAAAACAAGATCATAATACACAAAAATAACAATTAAACATAAAACAATTAAAAAAAACAGATGATTGTAAATACTTTATTCTTTCTCATTTTTTCCGATCCTATACAAATTATTTTCAATTCTTCTCAAGACCTTTGTGTACATTGAATTAACTGTCGTGATTCTCCATAGATTGGAATTCCATAACACGCGCAATTAAACGTTCGAATACAAATTAATTGTTTGAGACAGAAATAAAAAAAATATTTTGAAAGCGCTAATTAAATAATCAAAAAAAAACTGCAAAAAAATTGAGACTGTTTTAATAAAATTTAAAATTTTATTGATATTTTAAAAAAACGTGTTGTCAATATAAAAAAGAACGGATGGGTTTTATGAGAAGTTATAGTAATTATGTTTTTTTTTGTTTTTAAGGCATTTCAAAGTTAATTAAGGTGTACAATTATTTGATTTTAAAGAAACATTAGCTTCTACTCTTTTAGGTAAATTGTTGACATATTTTATGAATATTGCTTAATAGTTCAGATGCATGCCTTATTATATTAATTAATTATCTTTTATATTTTTCATATTTTTTTCATATTAGTATCTTAACTGATTAAACTAATATTATATTTATTTTTTGTCCGAAAAAATACTTTCCTCAGAAAATCTGTGGAAAAATGCCTTCTTTAAGCAGTTAAAACTTTTTAAAAGTTTAAAATTTAAAATAATTAAGTTAAAAGTTATAGCACATTCCTTTTACTATATAAGTTTATAAGCTTATCAACAATAATAATAAATTCTATCAATAATCATACAAATATATTATTATACACAATGGCTTAAACACATAGATAATCAAAGTACAAGCACATACTTTATATATAAAACAATTAATTTATTAACATAATTTGTTTTAACTAGTAGATTATTAGGGTATTATATGGTATTTACACTTATGTAACCTATTAAAATTCATATACAATACTCATATTTTTAAATAATAAATTCCCCCTACTTTGTTTCCTATTTTGTTGTTTTTTTATAGTTTTGTGGGTTTTTTAGCTTCATTTTAAGGTTGTTCCGCATGGGCTTAGAAAAAAAATGTTTTTTTAGTTGAAAATTTAAAAGTGGTTTAGAAGTTATTCTTTTTGAAAATTTTATGTAGAATGTACTTCTTGTTAGCGCCGTTTATTTCAAAGCAGCACTATACAAAGTCAAAATATTTTAGGTTAAAATTTGATTAATATTCGTGAAAACCTAGTTTCTGCCGTAACAAAAATGCAAGTTGTAGTTTTTCTATAGTTAGTTAGCTTTTTCTAATATAATTGTTTTTAACACATACAATTAAAATTTCTAATTTTTAAAGTGGCGATTTCACGATTGTTAAACGTTGCTGTGAGCTTGATTTTTTTAATTACCAATCCTTCCGACTATAGAGAAACTACAATGTAATTGGTCGACCAAAAAAATTAATATCATCTGCTCAATTTTTTTGTTATTTAGTGAGCAACTGCACGTGCCAGATACTAAATTACTACAGTCCACATTCGAACAATTAGGACTAATCCACATCTTTTTGTCTAAACATACACCTGGGGAAAAATTTCCCCTTTTTCTGCACTATTCATAGATCATTTTTCAAAGCTAGTTTTAATTTACAATTTTATTAATTTTCGTAAGAACCTGAGGTCGCATTCTGACGCGCGGTTAAAAATTATCCCGGGATAACTTTTTTTACGTGTTTAAGGATGCGATTGAAAAATCAATTTTATCCAGGTTAAAGTCGGGATAAATTTTTCCTATTGTTTTTAGAATAAGAATTTATCCAACTCAGGAGGAGGATAAATATTTTCTCCCGTAGGATTTATTTAAGGTAGAACTTCACAGTTTTGACCACTTGGACTAAAAGTCGCATATCATTATAAATATTAATTTTTGGCCCATAAAAGTGGGGTGCTATAAAAAGTTAAGAATCTGTGCTATCCAGTGGTTATAAAAACATCACCGAAAAGTTTGTCCAGTTCGCAACAGATGTCCATAGATTCTACCTCTGAAAACCACAATAAAACCTTTTAAAAAAAATTGATTGGTTATTTTTGGGCGAAATTTTATAATAAATTAGGGTAATGTAGGGGGCAACTTTCAGAGGTGGTTTGGGTTCAAAATGATCTCAGGATTTTTTTAAATTGCAAAAAAGACTTTTTTACAAAAATATATAGTAAAAAAAATCCTGAAGTGCTTTTTTATTCGTTTATAATAAAAAAAATGGTAAAAGCCTATATCTAACTATTTCCAAACTTTCGTTTAAAAATAACCTATCAATTTTTTTAATTTTCGTTTAATTTTCTCTTAATTGACGCCGAGAAACTACATTTTGAACCATTCCTTTAAAAGATCCTTTTAATTGTAAATCTAAGGAGACACCGTAGCGCAGTGGTGAGTACGTCGCGCTCTGATCGTCGGATCCATGGGTTCGAGTTGTCGCTCCACCAATTTTTTTATTTTTTAGCTTTTTAATTTAAAAAAAAATGTTTTATTATTTAAGATACGCTAAATAGAAAATGGAAAAATAGAATATTTTTGGTAATAAACTTTATTAATGTTTTGTATTTTTGACATGTATTTTATTGATGTTATTTGATGATTGTGGACGATAACATTTTTTTACAGAAAAATGAATGTCAAAAATTGAATCAGCAGGTCAAACTACGTATAGTAAGATGTAATTAAAAAAGATCTGTCGTCAAAAAAAAACTGTGAAGTTCTACCTTAATAGAAAATAAAATACCCGCATTGACTAAATGTTTTATTTTGCGCGAGGTGGTTTTGCGGCGCTAGAAAAAAATATTAAAAAAATTCATTGGATTCATTTTTACTCTCATATGCGGCAGTCTTATTAATTTACAATATATATTAATTTTTTTTATTTTCATTGGAATGAATTTATCGGGGTTCTTCTTTTTCTTCTTCTTCTTTTTCTTCTTTTTTTTTTTGTTCTTCTTCTTCTTCTTCTTTTCTTTTTCTTTTTCTGATTCTTCTTTTTCTTTTTTTTTTTTTTTTTTTTTTTTTTTCTTTTTCTTCTTCTTCTTCTTCTTCTTCTTCTTCTTCTTCTTCTTGTTCTTCTTCTTCTTCTTCTTCTTCTTCTTCTTCTTCTTCTCCTTCTTCTTTTTCTTCTTTTTCTTCTTCTTCTTCTCCATTGTCTTCTTTTTCTTTTTCTCCTTGAGAGTATCAGGTGGGTGTGTTGCTGTTTAAATTACAACTGAACACACATCTTTGTATATGTAATTATTTTAAACACCCATCACAAAAATTTATAATGTGATCCTATTTTTTCCGACTAATAACGCTTATTTATGCTAAACTTTAAAGGATTTTAGGTAGGAGAAGCTATTTTTTTGCTTTAGACTTTCTATGATTTTCATTGATGAATTTCTATGATTTCATGATTTTTAATTAAAACCAAAAACTACTTTAAACTAGTTATAGCACTGAGCCATTGTATGAAAAGATTTTATTGCGCTGGCTTTATTGGCGGATTCTTGTTTAATAACGTTTTTATTTGACTTGAGGCTATAAGTTGGTTTGCATAATTAAAAAACCCACAAAGTGTCAAATAATCAAAGCATTCGGTTTGTTTTGAGAATATCTTTTTTTTATTTGTAAGTATGGAACGATTGAAAGTCTTATCGATTTATTTAAGTTGGACAGAGGGAACTTGGAGCCGGAACCATAAAAACCATTTCCAAAAACTGGAAAATGAAATCATAAACTTTTATTTTCCATAACTATTACCTTAGCCCTAGCCTCAGTGTAAGTCTCAGCCCAAACCAAATTTTTTAAGAGCCCCTTTTTTTATTCGCGCTTCTAAGTTTTCAAGACTTGTCGACACATTCTCTACTGCTCCAAAACCTTTCTGTTTTTGTACAAATGCGAAGATTTTTTTTGATTATTTTTGTTTGTTAATATAACTGAATTTGCATGTTAACTGTGTGTTTAACAACAATAATTTTTTTAAATATAACATTTCTTAATTATTAAAAAAATTAGAACAAAATACTGACTGCGGGGTTTCGTGCAAACTATAAACGGGAGGTGACCTAATTGGGACACCATGATCTAATTAAGGCATGGTTTCAAAACAAAAAAACACCTTGATTAAAGCGTGTAGTGGCTCTCACCTAGAGTGTGCTCAAATTAAGGCGTACCTCATTTTTTGCGTCTTCTAATTAGGGCAATGGCCTACAGTGCCCTAATTGGGATATTCTTTAATAACATTCAAATACCTCTTCCTCCTCTAAATATTATCACCTAAGTAGAAGATCTTTCTGTTTGAAGCTGATTTATTTAGTGTGCATAACGATTCCGGGCAACTTTCTTTCTATTTTGCGACTTTAATATTTCATACCGCTTTAAGTGTATAAATCAATTAGTAATCTCAAAGTGTCCATTGTTTTCGTTAATGCTTTTTTTATTTTAAGTAAAATTAAAAAAAAAGAGAAGAGACTGAAACAGTTTAACAAAACACACATTAGATTACTCATTTTAAATGTAAAGCTTGTCAATGTCAATAATCATTATAGGAAAATATTAAAAAAACCATATTGCCTGCAAAATGAGTACCAGTTTCTGTTTAATGTGGATTAACGTTCACCTCATAAATAGTGTTTTGTAATATAATAGTTTTAATTTAAAGAAAAGATTCTATGAATAGACTTCCGGAAATATTTGAAAATAAAAAAAAATCACACAACTTTTAAACACCAAGTATTTTTTTATTTCGACGTTTTATATACTTCATAAACCATTAAAGCTAAATAGTACTGATTTTTTAATAATATTTTAATTATAAAATAATTTTATTTAAAACCTTTTAGTTTTAATGTCTTAGGTGGTGCAAGAACGTCTACTATAATTATCAAACCTAGGTTAAATTTTGTAATTCGTGTTCTTCTTCTTCTAATAATAATTATTATGATTTTAACACCCACATCCAGGATTTCGTAAAGGGTGAGGAGTGTGTTTCACACCATAAATATTTTTCAAAATGGAGGGGAGATTGTGGGTTGTACCAAAAATATATAATATAACGAAAAATGTGCAACTCCTATATAAAAAAGTACGGAAAAGGTGGCCTTTATAATGAGCCTCTCCATTTAAATGGCACCCTCCCTCCATAATAATGGCTTTTTAATTCAAAGGAATATGCCGTTCGCCTACGTCACTTTACACTAAATGCGCACGCATCCCGCAAATGAAATAAAATGTTTTTATTGATCCGCGCACATTTGTGCTGAATAACGTAGGCGAACAGCATATTTTCCCGCATTAAAATGGCTACTTTGCCATTATTATGGAGAGTGTCATTTAAATGGAGAGGCTCATTATAAAGGCCACCTTTTCCGTACTTTTTTATATAGGAGTTGCACATTTTTCGTTATATTATATATTTTTGGTTGTACTACAAATTTTTAAAATACCGTTAAAAAGACAATAAAAAAGCCAAGCGGATAAACATTTCGCGCTTCACGCGAAGTCATTATTTTCGCATTGATTTTCAAAGTTTGTTTAAGTTAAACGCAAAAAATTTTATCCATAAAAATGTGTAAAATCAAAAATCGTTTGCTGAACGAAGCGCGAGAAAAATTTTTTACTATGAACTCCCAAATTTTTACTTCCGCCGGCCAAAATGGAGGGTTGCCCCGCCTAAACCCCTCTTGGCTACGCCCTTGCTCATATTTTTAAAACTATATTCCTCTTTTTTACTGAATAAGTAAAAATAAACAAGGCCTTATTGAAAACGGCAGACAATTGCGCAACATTGTAGGAGCCATTTTTTATTTTGGTCCTTCTTATTGATTTAGTGATCAAAATAATAAATTCTAAAAAAACATGGAAATTAAATATTCAAATCGCTCATCTTTTGATAAGCGGTTTTCATTTTTCATAAGCCTTCCGCTGCAAATAAATGAGTCTGCCAAGTCTTGTAAGAAATATCAACAGTTTGTGTAGGACCACGAAAGTGCTACATTGTTTGTGGTGGCTTTTTAAGCATTTAGAGAGTGTAAATTGGAAATGCATTCATTATCATTATGTTTTACTTTTTATTTTTGTTCTATTTATTAATATTAATCCCATAGCCAATTTTTTTAAACTTATAAAACAAATTCCACGCGCAAAAATAAGTCAACCATATATGTGCATATTCGAAATTAAAAACATTATATTTTTTTTTAATAATTGAACGCTTATTTTTCAAAAAAGTTAACGCCACAATGCCACCGATAATGCAGCCACATAAACTTTACTTCAACGCACAAAACTTTACTTAGAAAATCTATGGTTGAATTATATCTGGCTGACGCTGAAAATTAGAATGCAGACATGAGGGGACCAATTAAAATTGTGCGGTAATGACGTTTGAAAAAAAATATAAGAACGCAGAATTTTTTTAATTCCACCTTTTCACGAAATATACAAAAATTAACCAACTTTAGCCCTTCAAAAATTTGCATTTATGTTACAAATTGAGTAATTTGATAAACAATTATTAAAATACAGTTTTTAATCTTTGTTATTAATCCGCTCTAGTGAAAAATTTTGAATATTTTTGTTGTTAAATAGTCGATTCATTACTGCAAATATCGCTGTCAGTTAGATTTTATTTGTCTATAGTGAATAATTTTTAAGAAAAAAATAATACCATTTTTAAATTTTTAAAAGAGTACCTTCTAACGGAATTATTCGAAAGTGGTGCTTTTTCTAGCTGAGACTCCAATATATCAGGTTATTTTTTTAAGATTCAATTCAAAAAATAAAATTAAGCCAAAAAAATGCTCCAAGAATAGTGTAAGAAGAAGATGAGATTTTACCATACGTTAGGACAGAAAAATGTGTCCGAAATGGAAATATATGAACTATAATGAATTACCATCTGGCTTGTGCTTTTGGTCACTAAATAAAAACTGTAGACCATGCTTATGGGGGGAAAATTATGCTGACAGAAATCTTATTTCGAGCACAAAATTAACAATTAACTAATAATTTGAATATTATATGTCATTGTTATATTACTATCAAAAAATAGAATCTATACTTTATAGAATTGTAAAGTATAGACTCTATTTTTGCCGTGTTTGTATAGCTATACGCATCAACTTAAACAGTAGAGTATTTGACATACAATACATAAATCATAAGTAGAAATACTGGGGAAAGTTTTGAAAATAAAATGCAAGACCATCTTTTATTCTTCTTGTCTATATTTTTTCCGAGCTCGAATTTAACACTTAAAAGTATCTTATCATTGCTTTATTAGTGTCTGACAAAAATACAGTCAATACTTTGCAAAATCGTTAAGCAGTGTTTGTATTGTTGCATGAATTTAAACAGTACAGTACATGACTGACATTTAGATACACAAACAATAATTAGCAACTGCGAGTGAGTAATAAATTTGAAAATGTAATTCATGACCATATTTTTCTTCTTTTTTGATTATTTTTATTTGAATTTAATCCTCAAATATTTTGAGTATTATTTATTTGAGAAATAATGTTGAAATATTGATTTATAACCTGTTGTTGTTAATCTAAAGGCGTTTTATAATCTTAATTTATTTTAAAAGGACGTTTTTATTTTAAACCCATAACATTGAATCTAACGCGAAACATAAAGCAGGATTTTTTTAAATTAAAACCATTTAAGGGTTTGTTTGTATTGAAACCTAAAAAAATAAGCTGATGAGATCATCCAGTCTTAAACTTCAAGAATAGATAGACATAGAAAGCTTTAGTAATTTAGTAAAAAAATAAGCTTTATTAAAAAATAAGCTGATGAGATCCTCCAGTCTTGAACTTCAAGAATAGACATGAAAGCTTTAGTAATTTTATGATTATATTATGGACAAATTAAAACCTGGTTGACCTCTATGAGTTTCAGTGTTAAATCGACTATTTAACAGCAGATTTTAAAATATAAAATAAAAATGGTTTAATATGTAAGATTTTATAGCTTAGCTTAAACTCAACGGCACTGCAGATGCGACAGAGCGATCGCGACAGCCGCCGCACATAATAATTATTTAAAAAAAAAAATACAATAACGGAAATGCCCATTGTATTTTGAATTAATTTCATTACGCGGCCTGAAATCGGTAAAAAATACAGCTGGAGTGACATTAAATGTTTTGAATTTCGTTTTAATTTAAACGTAGCGAACTGAGTCAGTTTATTTTGTAATTCACATAAAATGGGCCAAAATCTTATACAAAATCTCTAATATTTATTCCATATGAATATTTTAATATAAAAACATAGGTAAAAAAACATGTATTATGACAGAAAGTAATTTTTGGTTTTTTAATATCTTTCTGTGCAATAATTGACGTTTTCAGATAAATTGATATATTTTTCATTTTTATTTTTTATTTTAACTATTTCAAGTATTTGAAATGGATTTATAATGAACTGCTGGCAATAATCCAACAACATTCAGTGTTTCAGTAATGTTGCTTCCTGGTGGCATTCGAGTTTAGTTTATTTAACATTTCTGAAAATGCGTTCCATTTCTTTTTTAAACGTCATAACCGCACAATTTTAATTGATCCTCTAATACCCGCATTCTTTTTAGTAGGTCAACCAGATATAGTTTCATCATGAGCCATCTATATTTAAACCATCTGTTCTATACCATGACTGCCTATGTTTTTCTTTAACTGTAGCTTGTTTCAAATCTAACAATTGATAAAAAGTTACGTGAAATCACTTTTTTCCCGCTTTATTCTTAAAGTATTTTAGAGCTAGTTGATATTTACATTAATCCGGATTTAATTTAATATATATTTTTTATTTATGTGAAACTTTAAAATAAAATGGTTTTTAATCTGTAAAAAATTTATCAAGGTGGTTGAGCCACATTATTTTGTAGCTTCCAGGCAGTTTTATTTACATTCAATTAAACTTTTCATTTTTATTTGGGTAGATTACAACTATTGATATTTTAAAGCTTTAGAAATTGTAAGCTGAAACTAAATTCTCACTAGCCTTCTAAAATAGTTCATTAATTCTGGATTGAATTAATTAATTAGGTATTTTTTGCTCGTAAAGAAATGTAATTTGAAAGTTATTAGGCGTGAATATAATAATTTTTTATCATCGGATTTGTTTTCAATGGAAACATATTATAAGAATCAGTGAAAATTCAAAATATTTTTACCAAAAATGTATAATATATTTTTGTTTTTACTAATTTATTTAATGATTAACAATAAAATATATTACCAGCATTTTTAAGGCAGTAAGCCTGTTTATCGAATAAACTTTTTTACATAGCAGAAAAGCCATTTTAATATAATTGGCTGATTTGTGTTTATATAATGCACTAAAACAAAATCCGATTTTTATGTCTGAAATCAGACAATCATTACATATTATTGTATTAAGTTTTTTAATTGTCGGCATATCACAACAAATAAATAGAAAAGTGTCCAAGACTTAAAATCCAAATCATTCTATTTTTTATTTTGCGTAAAATAAAAAATCAGAAGTAGTGGTTTAGATTTGTTTTGATGCTTTGGGATTTTTTATAACTAGCCTTAAAAAATGCTCTAAAAATAGAGCAGGAAAAAGGGGCGATTTTCCCCCGGGCGTATGTTTAGACAGAAAAGATGTGGACTAGGCTGAGATGGACATTATGTGGACTATAGGAAATTTACATTTGGTTTGGGCAGCTGCTCACTAAATAAAAATTTCTACCATATGATAATGATTTGTTTATACATTGATCTAATCACAGAGCACTGTTGCATTTTTTTTAGTTTGATGAAATGTCAATTTAAAAAATCATACTCACAGCAATCTTTGACAAACACGAAATCGCCACTTTTTCAATTAGAAGGTTATATTTGCAGACCTGTGCACTGCCCCCCCGGGGTTAAAACGGGGGGGGGGGGGGGCAATTCCAAAATGGCGGGGGGGGCACGGGGGGGGGGAACTTTTTTGAAATGGGGGGCGGTTGCAATAAAACGGGGGGGGGGCAAGCAGGGGGAAAGAAAAAAAAGAAAAAAGGAGAAAAAGGAGAAAAAAAGAAGCGAAAAGGGAAAAAAGGGACAAAAAAGCGGAAATAAGGTAAAAATAGGTCTAAAATGGCTTAAAATACATTGAAATAGGCTAAAAACTGCAAAAAATTCGCGATGATGGCGTCATCATAGGTCAAAAATGGCGTCATATTTTTAGGGTACTTTTTATATTTTGGCCTGGGGGGGGGGGGGAAGAAAATCCTCCAATAAAACGGGGGGGGGGGGCATTTTCAGACCGTGCACAGGTCTGTATTTGTATGTGTAAAAAACAACTATAGATTTGAAAAAGTGGCGATTCCGCGCTTGTCAAATATTGCTGTGAGTATGATTTTTTAAATTGACATTTCATCAAACTAAAAAAAAATGCAACAGTGCTGTGTGATTAGATCAATGTATAAACAAATCATTATCATATGGTAGAAATTTTTATTTAGTGAGCAGCTGCCCAAACCAAATGCAAATTTCCTTTAGTCCATATAATGTCCATCTCAGCCTAGTCCACATCTTTTCTGTCTAAACATACGCCCGGGGAAAAATCGCCCCTTTTTCCTGCTCTAATCTTAGAGCATTTTTCAAGGCTAGTCTACCAATTTTTTTTAAATTAAATTAAAAATAGCCTAATAAACTATAGTTTTAGCTGCGCAATGACATATGTTTATAATCATTCCATTGCCGAGATACACTTTTTTAAATAAAAAATAATAAGAAACAGATAAATTTAAATTACAAAATTTACCCACGTTGTTTAATTATAGTTAGTGCGGTGCAGTTGCGCTCCATATAAAATTTATCTACGTTCTCTAAATATAGTTGGCGCGATGCCGAGCGCCAATGATTGCAATTATAATCTTTAAAGTAAAAATAATTATAATAAGAAGAAGATGATGAACATGAATTACAAAATTTACTCACGTTCTCTAAGTATAGTTGGCGCGGTGCCGTGAGTTAAATTGCAGTGTGGCACCTCACACCACCGATGATTACCGGCGCGTGGCGCTCCCGCGCCACCTTTTGTGGACTATTATTATTTAATCCACTCAATAGAATTAAAAAAAGTACTCTGTTGTTTTCGCCGTTTTCCGCGCGGTTGAAGCAGATGGCGCTGGGAACTGGTTCCGTTTCTGCCACCAATTAAAACGGGTCTGCTTTTTTTGTGCGGTTTTTATGAGGGGATGTTGGTTGTCTGCTCTGTACAATCCTTATTGTTGCCAAAAGGCTGTTATTGTGCGGTTGGGATTTTTTATTTGCCTATTTTTCAAATTTACCCACGTTCTCTAATAATCGTTGGCGCGGCGCCACGGGGCTAAATCTCCCCGTGGCGCTCCCGCGCCACCCATGATAAATGTGCGGATTTATTTTTCCAAAAAATTGTACTATAGTATAAAACTAACTCTGATATTCTGCCAATCTGAATACATTAGATTGAGCATAATAAAAGTAAATTTAAAAATTAATTATCATTCCTAATTATAGTGGAATTGCATTATGCCCATGTGTAAAAACTTTATCGCTTCTAAACTTAATATAATTGAAAACATGAACATAACCAAAATATGTTTTATACTTTTTTCCTTATTAAAAATTTAGGTTTGCAGCATAAATACGTGTTTAATTTTTTCGATATTAGCATAAAAATAACTCACTTATAGATAGTACCAGTTTTTCGTCTAATAAAAATGTCGCTTAGAATTTACGCTTATTCCTTTTTACGTAGCTTTTTATCAATAAAAATAAGCATTCCATTTTAAATGTGAAAAACTGAATGACAAATAGCGATTTAAACGTGTTCCCGTCAACAAACTTCCGTAAGGATGCTATTAGATTTACAGATATGTATATGACGTTAAGTTTAGGTTTAAGTAATTTGTAGTGTAAAACATTTGTATCTAAATTGGTAAATCTAATCTAAACACAAAGATGTTCACGACAGCAATTGAATTTCACAAAAATTTACATATGACCATAAAACTTCGAGTGAAACCTCTAAAAGGGATACTACTAAATAGAATCAACAGAAATCGTCCCTCATTAAAAAATTATGATGTTCATTGTTTTTTCCGTCTTTATTGTTTCCAACGTCATATATAAATTTTTGGGATTTTACAGTACAAATTAGCCTCATGTTTCTTAATACTTCCGATGATAAGATTTTTTTGAGAAAAATGTATTAATACAGTAATTATTTTACATCTTTTAATCTATTCTATTCCAAAAATAAATTTTGTGAAAAAATTCTCATTGCGCTAAAAATACAAAAATTGTTCTGCGACAGTACAGTCACTTTTCACTGCGTGCATTAATTAATTGGCTTGCAAATTTATCCTCGTCAAACTTATGGAAATCCGTGGAGTTTTACTATGAACCAATTAATTACAATATATCCGGTTTACTAAATATTGAGTAATAAAACTCATAAAACCTTACTTAAAAGTTTAAAACCATTGGAATCTAAATTTTACGTATTAGATTGCGCTTAAAAAGCAAAGAAACTCAGACAACCTTTTTTAAGTTTTTATTCACAAAAAAATGTACCTGCCTGTGTCCCACATACATCTCACTCAGCTGCCTACGCACAAATTTCCCATCTATCTCCCACATATCTGCCTCCCACCTACCTAAAACTTGGTTTTCACAACAGCCCTCCTGCATCTTAAATTCCTCGGACTTATAAATTTTGTTATGCAAGGTAGTTCATGCCAAATTAAGATATTTTAGATAAATATAAATGCTGTGCTTTTAAATCTATATATTTCACCCTTTGCATAAATCAAAGGTTAGATTTATATTCCAATAGGATAACTTATTAAAATTTGTTTAACTGTAAAAAGAGTGATACAATACTGTAACTGACTTCGTTACAATATTAAATTAATAACTACACAACATTCAATAAGTTTCCACCGCGCTGCATTAACAATTGAAATTAACCTTTTAAGGTCTCTCCGGACAGTTTTTATTGCAGAGCGTTCAGTAGTAAACCAACTGCAATAAAGATCAAACATTACCCATTTTTATTTACACACAATTTACTTATAGAGTGTTATAATATTTTAAGATATTCAAATGACGAAAATTTGACTAATAGGCGAAAAGCAGGCAACAAATACTGTTTACAATAATGATATTTTTGAATTTATGTAAATAAATTTTTAAAATTGTAAAAAAATTAAAAAAAAACATTATTAAAATAAAAAAAAAATTGTGGCCAAATATGTTTTATGTGGGAATCGATCTCGGGACCTTTCAAAAACTTTCACGACGCGCTAACCGACTATGCCACTGCTACCATTGGATGACAAGCTCTAAAAGCGATTTATAAACAACCCTTCTGAAAAAAATTGATAAAACATGTTTTCAATTATATTAAGTTTCCAGAAGCGATAAAGTTTTTACACATGGGCATAATGCAATTTCACTATAATTAGGAATGATAATTATAATTTTTAAATTTACTTTTACTATGCTCAATCTAATGTATTCAGATTGGCAGAATATCAGAGTTAGTTTTATACTATAGTACAATTTTTTGGAAAAATAATGCCGCGGCATTTATCATGGGGTGGCGCGGGAGCGCACGAGGAGATACAGCCCCGTGGCGCCGCGCCAACGATTATTAGAGGACGTGGGTAAATTTGAAAAAATGTAGGCAAATGAGAAAAATCCCAACCGCACAATAACAGCCTTTTGGCAACATTAAGGATTGTACAGAGCAGACAACCAACATCCCCTCATAAAAACCGCACAAAAAAAGCAGACCCCGTTTTAATTGGTGGCAGAAACGGAACCAGTTGCCAGCGCCATCCGCTTCAACCGCGCGGGAAACAGCAAAAACAACAGAGTACTTTTTAATTCTTGCCCGTACTGATGACAAAATTAATTAGAAGTTTTATTTATTAAAAAGGTGGTGGCGCGGGGAGCGCCCACGCGCCGGTAATCATCGGTGGTGCGAGGTGCCACACTGCAATTTAACTCGACGGCACCGCGCCAACTATACTTAGAAAACGTGAGTAAATTTTGTAAGTCCCGTTCATCATCTTCTTCCTTATTATAATTATTTTTACTTTTAAGATTATAATTGCAATCATTGGCGCTCGGCATGCGCGCCAATTATATTTAGAGAACGTAGATAAACTTTATATGGAGCGCAACTGCACCGCACTAACTATAATTAAACAACGTGGGTAAATTTTCTGCAATTTAAATTTATACTGTTTCTTATTATTTTTTATTTAAAAAAGTGTATTCTTGGCAACGGAATGATTATAAACATAGTGTCCATTGCGCAGCTAAAACTATAGTTTATTAGGCTATTTTTAATTTAATTTTAAAAAAATGGGTCAGACTAGCCTTGAAAAATGCTGAAGATTAGAGCAGGAAAAAAAGGTGGATTTTTCGTATGTTTAGACAGAAAAGATGTGGACTAGGCTGAGATGGACATTATATGGACTCCAAGGAAATTCGCATTTGGTTTGGGCACCTGCTCACTAAACAAAAATTTCTACCATAAGATAATGATTTGTTTATACATTGATATTAATCACACAGCACTGTTGCATTTTTTTTTAGTTTGATGAAATGTCAATGTAAAAAATCATACTCACAGCAATATTTGACAAGCGCGGAAATGCCACTTTTTCAAATCTATAGTTGTTTTTTACACATTCAAAATACAGACCTGTGCACGGTCTGAAAATGCCCCCTCGTTTTATTGGAGGATTTGCCCCCCCGTTTTATTGCCCCCCCCCCCCCCCCGCCAAAAAATGAAAAAGTACCCTAAAAATATGACGCCATTTTTGACCTATGATGACGCCATCATCGCGAATTTTTTAACAGTTTTTAGCGGATTTCAATTGTTTTTAAGCCATTTTAGACCCTATTTTTAACCTTATTTCCGCTTTTTTGTCCCTTTTTCCCCTTTTCGCTTCTTTTCTCTCCTCTTCTTCTTTTTTCTCCTTTTTTCCCCTTTTTTTCCCCTGCTTGACCCCCCCGTTCATCGCCTTGTTTCAAAAAAGTTGCCCCCCCCGCCCCCCCATTTTGGAATCGCCCCCCATTATAACCCCGGGGGGCAGTGCACAGGTCTGCAAATATAACCTTCTAATTGAAAAAGTGGCGATTTCGCGCTTGTCAAAGATTGCTGTGAGTATGATTTTTTCAATTGACATTTCATCAAACTGAAAAAATCAAACAGTGCTGTGTGATTAGATCAATGTATAAGCAAATCATTATCATATTGTAGAAATTTTTATTTAGTGAGCAGCTGGCCAAACCAAATGCAAATTTCCTATAGTCCACATAATGTCCATCTCAGACTAGTCTACATCTTTTCTGTCTAAACATACGCTCGGGGAAAAATCGCCCCTTTTTCCTGCTCTATTCTTAGAGCATTTTTCAAGGCTAGTTTATATTTAAAAAATCCCAATATCAAAATAAATCTAAACCATCACTTCTGATTTTTTATTTTACGAAATAAAATAGACTGATTTGGATTTTGAAGCTTGGACATTTTTGATTTGTTGTGATATGCCGACAATTAAAAAACTTAATACAATAATATGTAATGATTGTCTGATTTTAGACAAAATCGATTTTGTTTTAGTGCATTATATAAAAAATCAGCCAATTATATTAAATCGCTTTTCTGCTATGTAAAAAGTTTATTCGATAACAGGCTTACTGCCTTAAAAATGCTGTATATTTTATTGTTAATCATTAATAAATTAGTAAAAAAAATATATTATACATTTTTGGTAAAATATTTTGAATTTTATGATTCTTAATATGTTTCCATTTGAAAAAAAATCCCATGGGTATAAAAATTATTACAATTCACGTAATAACTTTCAAATTACATTTCTTTAAGAGCAAAAAATACCTGAATTAATAATTCCAATCCAAGCAAGGAACTATTTTAGAAGGCTAGTGAGAATTAGTTTCAGCTTACAATTTCTAAAGCTTTAAAATATCAATAGTTGTAATCTACCCAAATAAAAATGAAAAGTTGAATTTGAATGTAAATAAAACTGCCGGGAAGCTACAAAGAATGTGCTCTTGAACCACCTTGATAAATTTTTTACAGATTAAAAACCATTTTATTTTAAAAGTTCCATAATAAAATATATTAAATTAAATCCGGATTAATGTAAATATCAACTAGCTCTAAAATACTTTAAGAATAAAGCGGGGAAAAAGTGATTTCACGTAACTTTTTATCAATTGTTAGATTTGAAACAAGCTACAGTTAAAGAAAAACATAGGCAGTCATGGTATAGAACAGATGGTTTAAATATAAATGGCTCATGATGGAACTATATCTGGTTTGACACTACTAAAGAATGCGGGCAGTTAGAGGTATCAATCGGGTCGTGCCGGTTATGACGTTTAAAAAAGAAATGGAACGCTATTTTTCAGAAACTGTTAGATAACGAAACTCGAACTGCCACCAGGAAGCAACATTACTGAAACACTGAATGTTGTTGGATTATTGCCAGCAGTTCATTATAAATCCATTTCAAATACTTGAAAATAGTTAAAATAAAAAATAAAAAATGAAAAATATATCAATTTATCTGAAAACGTCAATTATTGCACAGAAAGATATTAAAAAACCAGAAATTACTTTCTGTCATAATACATGTTTTTTTACCGATGTCTTTTTTATATTATTCATATGAAATAAATATTAGAGATTTTGTATAGCAATACGTAAACTAACCAAAAA
>JASAMX010012529.1:0-18858 GCA_030248175.1 Microlaimidae sp. YZB2_3
CCAAAATCTTAAAAAAAACCAACAAGAAACATATGCAAGTAGGTTGAATGATGTTATTAAGTCTTAATTTTGGGATGCAGGGGATATGGAAATAGATTCTTACTACATCTGCTTTTTTTACAGAAGTGCGCTTTTACTCGTTTGTCGTTTCGTGTTTTTTTAGGTTACTTTTAATTCCTGAAACAAAATTTAAGTTCAAAAATAATTAACATTATTTTGATTTACTTCCATTTTCCAAAACAATAATAAGGTAGACCGAGAGGAGGGGGGAGTGTTATGTTAACCACAACCCCTCTGCTTTTTTCATTCGGGAATATCAGGCTTTAACTAAACTTATTCAAAATTTAAAAAAACACATTCTTATCATGGTTTTTTTTGATAGCATTTTACCCATAATCGTTTCGTTTTTGATTTTATAAAACGTCATAGATGTGCAAGTTGGTCAAAATAGGAAAATTTTTAGTTGATTTTTTAAGGTCTATCCTGGATTAATGGTGACATCTGGGTTTATTCACTGGGTGTTAAATAGTCTTCATATTCCAGTGCACATTCGCGAAGTTTGTGTCTTTCTTGCCCCTATTTTTAGGTAAGTTTATATTAAAACGAACTTTTAAATTTGTAATTTAAACCACAATTAACCAAAATTTTACATGAAAATCGTTAATATAAAAGAAAAAAACTAAAAACGCTAACCTTATTTAAAATAGTAAATTATAAATTCGATAAAATTTCGCTTTTATTTTCAAATATTATACCCACAAAATGACATTCAATCTGAGCGAAAACAATTACGAATTATATAAAATTAAACTCTTTTTGGACATATCTTTTTGTTTTTATGTGTTTAATTTACTGACATAATAACGGTTAGCGAAAAGCAATAAAATGGTCAAAACTCAAAAATTGTGGACAACATTAGGTTTTATTTGGTAAAATAACGGTTGAAAAGCAGACCGATCAGCATTCGCCTTAAAACATTTTAATAACAAAAAACCAGTTATTTTTATTGTTTTTGATACACATATTAATTTGATACACATATTAATTTGTAAAGACAATTGTGAAAATGTATTATTTTTTATGAATTTGAATTATGAATTATTAATTTTGATTTAATTTAATTTTCTCGATTCAATTGAAATTGATTGTGTTGAATTATAAATAAATTTTATTTAGCGGACTGACAGCCATAGCAACCTATTTACTCACGAAAGAGCTCTGGTCACCGGGTGCTGGTCTTTTCGCGGCTTGTTTTATTGCGATAGGTAAGTCCAAATATTTTAAAAGCTTAAATAAAAAAATAATTAATGAAAGATGTTTTAAAAAATTTATGAAATTTCATGTCGCTCTTATCAGTCATTTCCGAAGGGGTAAAATCCAGAGTTTTCTCAATAATGTTTCTGCATATTTTTCAGATAGAATTACATAGTAGTTTTTGATGGGGAATTTCGACTATAATGCAGGCTGACGATAATCATCGGTAGTCGACTCATTGGGTGGTATATTAAAAATAATATATTGATTAACTATCAGACCTGTGCACGGTCTGGAAATGCCCCCCCCCCCGCTTTATTGAAGGATTTGCCCCCCCCCATTTTATTGCCCCCCCCCCGCCAAAAAATAAAAAAATACCCTTAAAATTATGGCGGCATTTTTGACATTATAACGCCATCATCCCGAATTTTTTACAGTTTTTAGCCTCTTTCAATGCTTTTTAAACCATTTTAGATCTATTTTTACCTTATTTTCGCTTTTTTTGTTCCTTTTTTTTCCTTTTTCCCCTGCTTGCCTTCCGTGTTATTGCCCTTCCGTTAAAAGTTGCCCCCCGTGCCCCCCGGTTTGGAATTGTTCCCCCCCCAACAAAACCCCGGGTGGCAATGCACAGGTCTGAGGTATTATTATTATAATATAATAATATAAAATTATTGTTGATTGTCTGTAACATAAAATTTTAAATCTATTTTTTTGTTATGGTAAAGAATATTTTTAGTGCCAGGATATATCAGTCGATCGGTGGCTGGATCGTACGACAATGAAGGGATAGCCATTTTTGCCTTGCAGTTCACCTATTTTCTATGGGTTCGATCAGTAAAAACAGGAAGCGTGTTTTGGGCCGGTCTAACTGCGTTGAGCTATTTTTACATGGTATATAAACCCTCTCACAATTGACGTCGTAAACGGTTCGATCGGTATTTGGTATATAACAAAACAGATCGTAAATACTATACCATATAAATTTATAATTTCAATAACTGCCTTTCTCACAAACATTTTTTTATTAGATGTCGAAAATGAGGGTAAAGCCTTCTTTAAAAAATTATTAAAAAATATTGCTAGGATTTCTGAACACAAATATTATTTTCATCAGCGGAGACTTCTTGTAGCCCCTCACCTCATAGTCAAGAAAGAGATCTGTCTCTTTATCTCTTAATCTCCCAAGACACCCGATTGCTTTAAAGCTGCCCTTTTTTACCGACCTGATGCTCTTCTCCCATTTTTACCACTATTAATCCACTATTTTTGGAAACATAATCTTACCTAAAATCGTTATAAGGTCTCTATTAAACGTGTTTTTCTGCCAATGTAATCATAATTAGTTTGATGATTATAAATGTACTTTTTTAGGTCTCAGCTTGGGGAGGCTATGTTTTTATTATCAATCTGATTCCTTTACATGTGCTAGTGCTTCTTCTTATGGGTCGCTATTCCAATAGGTTGTACGTAGGTAAACACAATCCATTCAATTAAGTTTTTTAAGTTTTCTGTTTGCTAATTGTTAAACGCGTTTTTAGTATTTTGATATCAAACTCCTATTGATTGTATCAATATTATATTGTAATATTGAATTTTCATCTCTAACTAAACTTATTTATTTGCTCATTTCGACTTTATTAATACACTATTAAAAATATTTATTTTAAGACTTTTCTATTTTTGTTTTAAAAAAATTCAAAATAACAGCAAAAATTTTAATTAAAACTTCTTAGAATTTTACTCAGCACATAATACCTAATAATGCACATTGCAGCATATTCCACATTCTATATCCTGGGTCAACTGATGGCTATGCAGATTCCGTTTGTTGGAGACCAACCTGTCAGGACGAGCGAGCACATGGCGGCAGCCGGTATGGTTTTATTATTCTGAACACATTTGCGAAAGTGGACGAACATTTAAACAAATTTAGTTTGGTGTCCATTTCAACTATGAAGCAACTAAAGTCTGTACAAAAATTTTAAGAATTGGCAAAATAAGTAACCATTAGAGGCGTTGATTTATTTAGAAAATAATCTTGTTAATTTAGGTACCGGTGTCGCGGGATATCTTTTCCCCCTTCTTTTTTCCCCCGGAAGATCTGTCCCGGTAAAAATTCGGAATAATTTTTCCCCCCCGGAAAAACCATCCCGCTAAAACACCAGTTAATTCTTTTCCCCCTCGGTAAATTCTTTCGCCCCCCGGAAAGTCTATCCCGGTTAAAAACCGGGATATTCTTTCCCCCTCTTTTTTATATTGTTGTTCGTTTGTTATAAATTTTAGCTTGGGTTTAAGGTTTTGCTTAGGCTGCTTAGGGAAACTAAGGTTTAAAATGGTTAAGGTAGTTCATGGGTTGTATTTCAATAATTTTATGAATTTATGAAAGTATCATGATAACAAAATAATCATTTTAATTTAATGACGTGTTTTTGAAGAATGCGCAGAATTAATATTATAAACTTTATGCAAATTTTTGAAGGGGGAAAGAATACTGGTAAAAACTTCCCCCTGATTATAACGCTGAAATAGGAAATTACAAACAAAATTAAAATCGTGAGTAAACATGTTTTAATGGAATTTATTACACAAAAATTGGTATTTGAGCTAATAAAAGTACAGCTATTCAAATTATTTTTAAAAATTCTAAGTTTATATGACTTTAAAAGTAAAAAGCACGGGGGAAAATCTATCCCGGTATATTCTTTCCCCCGGGGAAAGAATTTACCGTGGGGGTAAGAATATCCCGGGATAGTTTTTCCGGGGGGAAAAAGCTATCCGGGGATAGTTTTTCCAGGGGAAAAATTTTTAGGGGGGAAAGAATATCCCTTGACACCGGCACTGATTTGATATTTATTGTACGCTGTGATGCACTACAATTATGCTGTATAATCCCTTGGCCATAAATACCTCAATTTATTACAAGAAGACATTTTTTGTACAGGCTGTTGTTACAAACTTTTTTATTTTAAAATTTCACACAACCATAAGTACTTTGAAGTGGAGTTTTGAACATAAATTACAACAATAATAGTAAACACATTTATATTTCAGGAGTCTTCGGATTGCTGCAAGCGTACGCTGGCTTAAAGTTCGCGCAAAGCTACTTGAGCCGGAAGGAATTTCGCTACATATTCTTCGTAGGAATTTCAGCAGCCGGTGCCCTGGGATTTTTGCTGATAGTGGCTCTGACATATGCTGGTAGGTTTTCTGATTTATTTTTATTAATAATGTTTTAACAGAGACAATTTTTACGAGTTAGAATCAACTGGATTTTATTTTACTTTTTTGAAATCTTTTAAATCTACCTCATCATTTTAATATTCAGAGACCAAATTGTAAATATTCAAAGAGAAATCGCAGGTGTTTATTTATTTCTATGCTGTGTTGTAGGGTATGTGGCGCCGTGGTCGGGTCGTTTCTACAGCCTGTGGGATACAGGCTACGCCAAAATACACATTCCGATAATAGCTTCCGTGAGCGAGCACCAGCCCACCACCTGGGTCTCTTTCTTCTTCGACCTTCATATTCTGGCCGCCGTCTTCCCGGCCGGGGCTTGGTATTGCGTCAAGCAGGTCAACGACGAAAGAGTCTTCGGTACGCGGTCGCCTTTGAAATTGTTCTTAGTTTGGTTTATTACGCGCAAGAGGCCTTTTATAGTGGCGTTTCCACTTTCACATCTTTTGTTTAAAGTCCGTGTTTTTATTTCGTTGATTAAAATTGGATAAAAAACAGGCAAAAAACGTCATTTTTGATCAAAAGGTAGTTTTATTGTATATATTTTGGACTTTTAAAAATTTTGCTGAAAAACCCATTTGACATTTCAAAATTTTACATCTGGAGGGGTCAAATGACGAGATCAGCTTTACTTTTTAATTTTGATGTAAAGGGGGTCCCGGATTTAATCATTTAACCCCTATTCATCTTCTAGAGTGGGAATTTAATGTTTCCACCCGCATTTTGTAGATTTTTCATTATTTGTGGGAAGGGTTATAAATGCTTCACCCGTGCTTATATGGATCTCATCGCGCCATTGACCTATAAACTAGTTCAATACTATAATAATAATAATGAGCCATTGAGCCACCAGGAATGTATTGACCATAGGTCACCGACCTTCGACGGCTCAGGGGGGGGGGGGGGTCTACACCCCGGGGGGTTGAGGTTTTTTACCACCAGGGGGGGTGACACCCCGGGGTGTTTTTTTTTTTTGAAAAAAAAGAAGGGGGGGGGGGGGGGCCACACCCCGGGGTGTTTTTTTTGACCAAAATTGACAATTTTTTGACGAAATTTGACCATTTTTTAAGCATTTTTTGGGATTGTCTGGTGGGGGGGGGGTGGTCAAATATGGGCCTTAGGGGGGGTCAGGGGTTCAAGGGGTCGATTGGGGGGGGAGGGGTCAAAAATGGGCCTTAGGGGGGGGGTAGGTCTCAGAGGCCGTAGGGGGGGGGCGCCCCCCCCCCCCCCCCCCCCTTCGGTGACCTATGGTGTTGACCTTCAGGAAGCACCCAACGGGTGCTACGGGCCTACGGGTACCAACCATCTGGACCTGGTCGCTGGATTTTTTCTTTAAGACCTGTACACTGCCCTTTTTTTGTTCTTGTTCATTTTTGGGTCGGGGCATTTCCAGAACTTGCACAGGTCTGATAATAATTAAAAAACCAATAAGACGCTGAAATAAAATCTGACTTTAAACTGTTTTAAGCTTGTGCTCAGTAATCAATGTACAACACTGACCTGTGCACGGCCCTCCTCCCCGGAATATTAGTGGTTGTGCCCCCGTTTTATTACCCCTCCATAAATGGGCACGGGGGTTAAGGTGGGTACAAAACAAACTCGTGATGGACAGTTCCGGTTCCGGATGTTCCGGGCAAATATTGGAATTCCGGTTCCTGTTCTGGATTTTTGGAAAATTTTAATTCTGGTTCTGGTTCCGCTGTTACAAAGGTTTCACTGTTTGATAGGCAGTTCTAAATGTTCCGGTAAAATTTGGTAAAATTAAAAATGCCCCCCCCCCGCCAAAAAATGAAAAAGTACCCTAAAATTATGACGCCATTTTTGACCTATGATGACGCCATCATCGCAATTTTTTGCAGTTTTTAGCCTATTTCAATGTATTTTAAGCCATTTTAGACCTATTTTTAACCTTATTTTCGCTTTTTTCCCTTTTTTTCTCTTTTCCCTTCTTTTTTCTCCTTTTTTCTCTTTTTTTTCTTTCCCCCTGCTTGCCCCCCGTTTTATTGCCCCCCCCCCCTCCCGTTTCAAAAAAGTTGCCCCCCGCGCCCCCCCCCCCGTTTAAACCCCGGGGAGATGGGTCAGTGCACAGGTCTGGAGGGGTCAGGTCCAGGTGGGATCCGGTGTCCAAAGCAAAACAGTTTTAAACCATAATAACTTTAATAATTGTTCTTTTTATAGGATAATACTACATTTTATTGAATAAAAAGCGATATTCTGGTATAAAAAGAGTGTAAAAGCATTATTATGTGATGAAAATTCACGTTTTTGGAAGAAAATTTAGTATAAAAAAGTCCTTTAAATTTTTCCGATGGGGGGAGGGGGAATCAGATTTCAAATTCTAGAGGGGGGTCAGGGGTAAAAAATTCGGAAATTTGGGAGGAGGAGGGGCCCCCTAGATTTTCGTCTAGGGGGGTCCCAAAATTTAGAGGCTAGAGGGGGTTGGACCCCACCCTGCCTCCCCTCCTTTCTCACCCATGGGGAGGGGGGGGGGTCAGATTTCAAAATCTAGAGGGGGGTCAGGAGGGGTAAAAAATTCGAAAATTTGGTGGGGAGGGGGGCCACTTAGATTGTTTTCTAGGGGGAGAGGGCCCCAAAATTTCAAGACTAAAGGGGTGGACCCCACCCTACAACCTTGTTCCAGGGACGTATCCAGAGTTTCATTTTGGGGGTATTGTAGTACAAAAAAAATTAAAGGGGGGGGGGGTTCCCCACTTTAATTTTTGAAAAGTTAAAAAAGCAGGGATAAACGTAGATAAAGCTGTATAAATAATACACTGTTTTTGGTCTAATAACCTATTATCTAATGTTTTAGCGGTAAAAACATGTTTTCTTAGTTAATAATTACATTAGCTAGCACACATTGGCAGAGCCTGGTTTTTACAAAAAAGGAATATAGAGACCTTTCAGACCCCTTGGCTACACCCACATTGTAAACCAAAGCACATGAGCAGCATCTCGACTCCATGTTTTTTAGAGTACCTACCTACTGGAAAATTTAGGAGGGGGGAGGTACATAAATCAACCAATATGATTGTTTGTTTTGCTTTCTGTGTAGTACTTATTACTCATAAAAAATATTGTACTAACTTTGAAATAACATTAGCATTAGGCAAGATAAATAGCGAGATATATTATGTATGTATACTATAGAAAGTGACCGCTGAAAGAATTTTGGTTTTTGGGGGTCAATTGGGGTACTAAAATTATTTTATAGTTTGGCGCCGAGCGATTAGCGAGGCGCTAGAAATTTTAAATTTTTAGCCTCTGAAAACCCCCAAATTTTACTATCTGGCGACCATTTCGGGGGGAGCGGCCGCCCCCCTCCCGCCCAACCACTATCCTTATTTTCCCCCTGTCCGACCGTTTCGGGGAGGGGGGGCGCCCCCTGATTACGTCCCTGCCTTGTCCATCTATGATTTTAGACCTATTTTTACTTAAATGTTGTCCTTTTTCTCCCTTGTTTCCTTCTTTTTTCACTTTTTTCTTCTTGTTTTTTTTTATTCTCTCCTGCTTGCCTCCCCGTTTTATTTTTATTTAAGGGGGGAGGTAGGGTGGGGTCCAGCGTCCACCCCCCTAGTCTCGAAATTTTGGACCCCCACTAGAAAAAATCTAGGGGCCCCCCTCCCCCCAAACTTTTTAAATTTTGACACCCTACCCCCTTCTGGAATTCTAAATAGACCCTCTCTGGCCCTCTCTCCTTTCGAGCCAAATTTTAGGTATTGTCACAAACACAGTTTTGTAGTAAAAAACAGTCCTTTTGTACTTTTTATGCTAATGTACATAGGTGGGGTGGGCAGGGGGGGGGGGCAAAAAAATTTTGGAGACAACCCCCCTCAAATTTCAAAGGTTGGGTTCGGGTATACCCCCCAAAATCCGGGAGGCTGGCTGCCCACCTATGCTCATGTATGATTGTAATTTGGTTATGGTTTACATTTTTTTCAGTAATTCTGTACGCGATGTTGGCCGTATATTTCGCTGGAGTGATGGTGCGGTTGATGCTGACGTTGACGCCTGTTGTCTGCATCCTCTCAGGAATCGCCTTTTCCGAAATGTACCGCCGCTTCCTTTACGAAGAAGAAGCCGCAGCTGACGCCGCCAAGGTTGTTTTTTTAATATTTTTTATTAGGTTTTAAGGTAGATAACTGAATTTTAAGTATTCACTGAAAGTTATCGCAACATAATATTATCCAAACGAATAATAATATAAACTTGATTGCATTGCACTATTTTTTGTTTGATAAGAACAAGTCAAGTGGTAGGGCTAAAATTAACTACGTGCGAGACTAACTTTTTTTCTGATAGCCATTGATTAATGGCTTTTGTGGGAAATTTGGAAAATTTTGAGATTGAAATTTTAATATTTCGGGGTTAAGCGTTATAATTTTTAACATACCACTCTTTGTTCGTAATATTTTTTTTTGAATACGTTATTTTAGTTCTTAAATTTTAGATATCAAAAGCCAACGGGGAAGCTGTTGAAGAGGAAGACAAAGAGGCCAGGAATAAACAACTTTATGACAAGGTACTTGCAGAAAATCTGTTAATAGTATATTAATCCAGTCGCCACAATTACAGGACAGTAATATCTATTAAAAAATTTGGGTATACTCCTGAGAATACTCCCGAAAAATTTGGGTATACTCCCTGTTAACAACAGTGTCGGTTTTTGATTATGAAGCCAGATTCTTAAATTTAAAATTTTGTTAAGAACTTTTTTTATGTATTTGAGTAATCAGACAAAGTAATTTTATTATTATTAAAGAAAGTTACCACATCTTTGCTAATTTGCTGTTGATAAAGGCTATTAAGCGTACTAGCTTCTCAACCTTTTTATAATTTGTTTGTGAACAGTTTTGTTTTTATTTATATTAAGAAAAATCATTTATTAATCCGTTTGACAAAACGATTTTTACATAATCCTTAATCCCTTCGAAATTAACCAAAATTATTTATTAATAATTACTGCAATGCAATTGTGTTTAATAAGAAAAAATCTAATACATATGTATTAAGTAATGTACATTTACATAAATGTTATGTGAAACATGTTCTTTTTCGGGGAGTATTGCAGAATTATAATGCAGTTTTTATTGTACAGTTATTTATTTTTTTGGTATTTATAAGTGAATGCAAAATTTTGTTGATTTTATTGTAACTTTAATAACTAAGATTATAGCTGCTGCTTGCGGAAAAATTACGTTCTGGTTTGAATAAAATTGTTTGATGCAACGCTGTGGGAAAAATTAAACGAATGTAATAAAAAAAAATTAGTATACGCATAATACGTTGCATAGCTATAAAGCAATAGGCTATGGGAATTTAATTTTTATAAGTTTAAAAAATGTTCCGTTTCCGCACCGAAAAACAACAATGTGTAATATCTGAATATCGTCGTTACTGCGATATAAAGAGTCACAATTAGTAATAAATCAACGTGACCCTGGTTGACTTAACGGTTGTTTGTAGCAGTTGGGTGTTAAAAAATAAAATGAGTCAGAGTTACGACAAGTATTTTATGGTGATTCTGACTTACTTTGTCATATTAATAACGATATATATAGCAGAAGAAAATTTAGGCTGGGAAAGTGAAGAAGCCGAGCAGCGCCCAGGCGGGTTCCGGCGGATCCGGGGAATCGGAATCGGTGGGGATGAATGTGCGCTCAATTATCTCCATCACACTCATAATGATCCTTCTTATGTTCGCCGTCCACTGCACTTGGGTCACCAGCAACGCATACAGCAGTCCCAGCATCGTACTCGCTTCCTACAGGGATGACGGGTAGGTTTGGATAGACTCTGTTAGATTTTTTAGGCGGGGTACCCGAGAGAGGACAGATTGGGGTCATATGTGAGAAAAGTGGGAGGCAGGATGTCGTCCAACGTCACCCCTTAACCTTGAAAATTTCTCGAGTGCCTCCTACCTCACTCAGTGGCGTAGCCGGGATTTCATTTAGAGAGAGAGAGTGGGGTGGTCTGGGGTGACGTGGCTCAAGAGCAGAGCGAAACGTCCACCAGTGGTCTGAACTGGAGGATGATCCCCCAACCACTGGAGGCGAAATTTTTTTAAAAAACCTATGTGCTAAAAACTGCTTAAAAATCGTCCCCTGGCAATGGCCAGAACATACATTTATTTTTATTTTTATTTCCAAATATATTATACAATTTTGATTATTATCCTAAATTAATTTAGCAATGAAAATATTATATCCAAAGTTTTGTTAATTCATAAAAGATAATGCTCTACTGCCCGATGTCTTTAAATTTGCACATGAGTTTGGGGGAAGTTAAAAACTGATATTGCCGCGTAGCGGTTAAAAATTGTTTATTGATTAATTTACGGTTGTAGAATACTTTAAGATTTGTATTAAATTTTATTAACACAATATTTAAAAGTAAATAGGAAATTCATAGAAAATGTCAAGCTTCGCCAAAAAATAAGGGTGGACTACTCCCTAAGTACGAAAATATCAGTTAAGGGTTTTAAAACAGCCGTTATTAACCCTATAGTTTATAATAATATGCCACTGAATTTACAGTTTTAAAAATCAATAGCTAAACCAATAGCATATTTAAAAACATTAAATTTTTTTTCTCTCAAAATTCAAAAACGTAAGGGTCCTCTTTACAAAAAATCTGGGTTCGCCGGATTTCGTAGGGTTGGAGGGCGCAGCCTCTCCCGCCCTCCTTGCTACGCCATTGTCTCGACTGTCTACAATTTTTACTCCTGGCTCTCTCCCATTTAGAATTTAAAATCTGATCACCCCTCTGCTCTTGGGAAAATTCTTTAAATACTATTTTTTTAATATAAATTATCTTTAAAAATGACTTTAAAATTTTACTATAAGCGGATGGGCGGTGGGAGCTTTTGGAAGATTTTGGATTGCTTGCTATTGTTTGTAAAATCTCAAAACCTCCAACTCTGTTATTTCATGTAATTTTTTACTGCTGCTCTTTCGTAAACATTTATATCCTGGTTTTGTTTGATACTTTAAAATCGTAATTTTAATATGATACCTCTATCCTACCCTATTAATAAACATTTGAGCTGTTGACATAAGTGAGCATGTACTGGGAACTGGGGTAAAGGGTAGCTACCTAAGGTAAATGAAAATGACCCTTTAAAAGCTATACGGCCCATGGTGGGTCCGTCTCCGTACCCCCTGACTTTTTAGAGGAGTAACTAGTATCGAATTTTATATACCAAAATACGCTATTTATGTATAAAACGTGTACAAAAAAGTACTATTTTTTTATTTTAACAAATTTTTTTTTAACAAAATCGTATTTGTGACGATAAATTTAAATCTCGATTTATAGCCAAAAATTTAGCTGGAAAGGTGGGAGGAAGAGGGTCCGTTTAGGAATTCCACAGGATAGTGTCAAAATATCAACAATTTCGAGAAGGTCCCCCATAGATTTGTTTTCTAGAGAGCGGCTCGGAATTTCGCTCGACCCCCTATGCTCACATAACTTTACACGTAATCTTAATTTAGATCCCGGATAATTTTGGACGATTTCCGAGAAGCTTATTATTGGTTGCAGAGGAACACCCCTGATAAATCCCGTGTCATGTCTTGGTGGGATTACGGCTACCAAATAGCCGGTATGGGGAATAGGACAACCCTAGTCGACAACAATACTTGGAACAATTCTCATATAGCGCTGGTATGTGCTTTTTTGTGTGGCTACTTTTTTGTTCGCAGTAGTTAAAATTTGCGCCGAAAAACAGCGCGTAAATTTTACTTTGTTCAACAAAGAATAAAAACTGGTAAAAATGAACGATCGATAATAAGCTTCACACATACAGCAAAAAGGTGGTTACAGACTAAAAAAATATGGTTTAAAAACAGCAATAGAGCATACATGGGCACGGGGGTTAACCCCCCAAATTCTAAAAAGGGGGTTTCCCCCCCCCCCACTCAAATGGGGGGGGGAGAGAAAAGGTTAACCAATTTTTAAAAAATGAAGAAAAAATGTCTTTAAAATGACTTCTAACTGCCTCCAAACTTAAGCTTTTAGGCCAAAATGAATTTTTTACACAGTAAAAAGCTCAAAAATGCAATAAAAAGGGCTTTTTGACATAAAATTAGCGTTTTTTACCTATTTTTTTTTAAATCGAAAAACAATATGGGTAAATTTCACTCCAGAAAAAAACGATATGGGTATTTTGCGTTTCTCAAATTTTAACCCTCCCCCTAATTTGGGGTTTAACCCCCCCCCCCACTCCGGGCCAAGTTGCCCATATATGCAATAGAGTATAGTTTAATTCTCACGCTAAAAGTAATTATTTATTTGTCATAAAACTCATTCTATCCATTAAAGGAGCACTGTCACAAATCAAATTCCTATATTGCCCGAACCGGACTGCTCCTTTAATACCAAACCTACCTAACTCAACTTTGGTATTTGGAGTGCTCCACTACAAGGCTACAACATTTTTATATTTCAGATCGATCGGTTCAGTATTAAAGGAGCAGTTTGGTTCGGGCGATATAGGAATTTGATTTATGACAGTGCTCCTTTAAATTAATGATAACAATGATTTTTGTAACAGGTCAAACTGTTAAATTGGTACCAGTTTTTCGACAGCGCATTTTCATTTAAGATATAAAATTTTAAAATTGTTATTTTATTTAACAAAATTAAAGTAATTTTTCAGTATAATTTTACACAGTATACCAAGTTAAAAGATTAAAAGTGGTTGTCCTTCTCGGTAGATTGTCAGAAGATAGTAAATCAGTTAAAAATAAAGCAAAAAATGTTCATTCAAAAATATTCACAGGACAAAAACTGAGAAGAAACAACAACTTTAAAAGAAAAATAAATCAAAAATGAGTAACTATTCTTCCATATTTAAGGTGGGCAAAGCCATGTCTAGTAATGAAACAGAAGCATATAAAATAATGCAAGCACTTGATGTGGATTATGTACTAGTCATTTTTGGAGGATTTATTGGATATTCAGGTTAGTATCAAATACTGCATAATGTCGGCAGTGTAATGTTTTATGTTATACGTTTTTACATTTTTTTCTTAATACATCATAAATAATCTTTTACACCTTTATAATATTTATATACGCACGACAATACAATAGTTTAATACAAAAAACGGTCTATTTTGGCTCCTTCAAAAAGTTCTCAAAATTTATATTAAATAAATAAAGGAAAAATAAATTGTGCTTTTACATTTAGTTATAGGTGGGAAAGGGGGGGAGGCAGGGTCCACCCCTCCCCTAGCCTCAAAATTTTGGGGCCCCCCGTCCCCCCGAATTTCCGAATTTTTTACCCCTGACCCCCCTCTAGAATTAGAATAGAACCCCCTTCGGGAAAAATATAGGTACTTTTTTTATACTAAATTTTCTTCCAAAAACGTGATTTTTTTAACACATATTCATGTTTTTACACCCTTTTTACATCAGAATATCGCTTTTTATTCAATAAAATGTAGTATTATCCTATAAAAAGAACAATTATTAGAGTTACTATGGTTTAAACTGTTTTGCTTTGGACACCGTACCCCCATCTGACACCCCCTCTAGATTTCAAAATTTTGCACCCCGGGTCGACCCCCCTAAAAAGCTAGGGGGTCCGGACCCCCTGGGACCCCCTTCTTGAATTCAAAATTCGATTTAACCCGGGTAACCACCCCTCCTAACTTACCGGACCGTTCTCACCTATGCATTAAGTAGATCATGTTACTCTCAACTTACACTTATATTTATGTCCTTTTGCCTCTATTTCTTTAATCCTTTTAAGCTATCTAACTATCATATTATTTTAGTTAACCTTAGTTTACAATTTGGTTTTTTTGGTTATTTCCTTTTCAATATTATTATTATATATTATTCTCATACAAAAATGTAAAACTCACATCTGCTCCCTAAAATCCCCTGATAGGGTTGGGGCCTTTGACTAAAATTCTACATCAACAACAGTGCTGATATAGGGTATTAGGCGGCAATATGGAATATCCATCGCCGGCCCGCTTCAGCTATAAAAAAAGAAGAAAATACTAAAATGAATAAACTGCTACTGACGAATAATAACGCGTTTAGGTGATGATATCAATAAATTCTTGTGGATGGTCCGGATTGCTGAGGGTGAACACCCCAAAGACATTCGAGTAAATTTTTTCGTTAAATTTTATATTTTAAAATATTAATATATATTTTTTTTAATTTTAAAGGTCTGATGCGGAATAAAACTTATTGTCTTTGATTTTGATAATTTTATGTGAAAACCTTACCCCTGCCCCAATAGCCCACAAAAGTTTTTTTAACAAAATATCTCCAGTGGTTCAGGAGTTAAACCTCTTCCAAAAATAGTGTTTTTCTACAATTTTGTACGTGAAATATTTTCCAATGGATATAACTATTTAAGTTATAAATTATGCACTCAAAAAAAGCTACTACTTTCTATTTTAATTTGATACCTTGATCGTTAAGTAAGATTAGTGCAGTATTTTTCAAGATACTGGGTTTCCCGTACAAAAAACCCGCGAGTTTTTTGCTAAAAAAACTAACAATGGCAGTGATTTGATGAATTTGCCCAACATTTTTGCCGTCATTTCGTATTTTTAGCGAAAAAATGAGGGCTTTTTGTACGGGAAACGCAATATCTCGAATTAAAGTAGAATGTAGCCGCTTTCTTTGAGTGCATACTTTATAACATAAATCTTTTTACCCATTGGGCAATCTTTCACGTACAGAATTGTCAAAAAACGACATTTTTGGAAGGTCATAACTTGTGAACCACTGGAGATATTTTGTTGAAAAAATTTTGCGGGCTATTGGGGCAGGGCAGGGTAAGGTTTTCACAAAAAATCAAAATCGAAGACAAACAGTTGGACTTCAGACCGAACCTTTAAGCATAATTTAGTAGTTACTGTTTGATTTTAGAACGAACTAATACTATTTCTGCTTTCTGTGTCATAGTTTATAATATATTAATCTAAATTGAAAAAAATTGTATGTATTTTTTACCCGGCAAGAAAATGAATTGATGCCCAGAAGAATGTTGGCATAAATTTTTGATATTAATAATCAAAAAGATTTATTAAATTTTCCTTTGATTTATTATGTTTTTTCGGTGCCTTTACACTTTATTTTCGTATAGACATACGTAGCCATGATTTTGCACCATGGGGTGATGGCTTCATGTTGTTCGGCCAAAAATGCTTCCTATCCAATCCAGTGCTTATTTGTAAAGGAATGCAATATTCAGTACCTGTGTGAAAACCCCAGAGAGCAGCATTCCTCTACCACTGGTTACGGCCATGATAGACTGATTATAATGCTTGGTCAATATTTTATTGGTTAGAAGATTTTATATTTCTATGAACTATTATTTTGTTTTAAAGGAATCAGATTATTTCACTGAAGCAGGAGAGTTCAGAGTGGACGCTGGAGGTTCAAAAATTCTTCACAATTGCCTTATGTATAAGATGTCTTATTATCGTTTTGGCGAAGTTCAGGTACCTCATTTTTAGTTTTCTTGCTGTCGTAGATACTTAATCTTTCCTAGTTTATGGAGGGATATATACCTTGGGTAAAAGCCAAAATCCCACTAGAAGTGAAACATCTCAAAAAGCACCTAGAAGGGGAAGGAGAGCATAACTTAAAAAAATTTTTTAAGGGGAGGGTATGTCAAAAATGAAAATCATAGTGGAAAAGCGGGAGGGAAGGAGAAGTGAGGGGGGGGGGGGTGATGTACCCATACATGAGCATTGGGAATGGAGGAGGGGATTGGGTTCTCGTGTTGTGTGTGAAATATGACAATACTATTGTATTGTCAAACATTGACAGAGACCACAGTAGATTATTGTGGTAAGCCCAGCAGAATAAAGTAATAAAGAAAAATATTTTTATCGAATATTATTTCGCTTTTTTGATTAACTTATTTCTTAAATTAGCATAGTTTAGAAATTTATATTTTTAAGCTGGACTTCCGGTCACCTCCCGGTTATGATCGCACAAGAAATACAGAAATAGGGTACAAAAATTTTGATCTGCAACACATAGAGGAAGCATTTACGAGGTAACCTATCGATTTTGAATTTTTTTGATATTTCATTTCGTTTCCTTGTTTTATTTTAATCTAAAAATATGCCTATTTTTGTAAGAGAACGAAACAAAAAAATTATAAGTAATAATTTTAAAAACAACAAAATTATATAACTTCGAGCAATAAAATAAAATATTTTTTGCAGTTTTCGAATTAGGTTATTTTACTGATAGTTACTTTATCAGATCTGGGCACTGTCTGGAAATGCACCCCCGTTTTATTGGAGGATCCCCCCCCCCGTTTTATTGCGCCCCCCCCCCGCCAAAAAATTGAAAAGTGGCCTAAAACTATGACGCCATTTTTGACCTATGATGACGCCATCATCGCGATTTTTTTGCAGTTTTTAGCCTATTTCAATGTATTTAAGCCATTTCAGACCTATTTTTACCTTATTTTCGCTTTTTTGTCCCTTTTTTCCATTTTCCCTTCTTTTTTCTTTTTTTTTCTCCTTTTTTCTCTTTTCTTTTTCCCCTGCTTGCCCCTCCGTTTCCAAAAAGTTGCCTTCCGTGCCCCCCCGTTTTAGAATTGCCCCTCCCCAATAAAACCCCGGGGGAGGGGGGCAGTGCACAGGTCTGCTTTATTATCCTTTATAAATAAAATTTTATTTGCTTATAATGCTAATTGATCTATTTTTCAGTGAACATTGGCTAGTCAGGATATATAAAGTTAAGAAACCAGCTAATAGGCAGAAAGTCAAGTACACTGAGCGAAAAATCAAATCTAAGCGCTCAAAGAGTGTTTACAAAAAGGTAAATTTAATTTGTTTTAGTTCGGTAATGTCACAAAATACTTAAAACCAAATATAATGAGACTTTCATTTATAATTTTATTAATGAATAGTTTTACCCCAAAACCCGTGCACTGGTCCCGGGTTCTATTTTGGAGGCAATTCCAAAATGGGAGGTACAGGGCATACATGGGCACGGGGGGGGGGTTAACCCCCCCAAATTCTGAGAAGTGGGGTTTAACCCCCCCCACTCAGAAGTGGGGGGGAAGGAGAAAAAGTTAATCCCCCCAATTTAGGAAAAATGAAGAAAAAAATGTCTTTAAAATGACTTCTAACTGCCTCCAAACTTAAGTTTTGAGGTCAAAATGAATGTTTTAAGCAATAAAAAGCTCAAAAATGCAATAAAAAGGGCTTTTTGACCTAAAATTAGTGTTTTTTATCTATTTTTCCTTCAAAATCGAAAAACGATATGGGTAAAATGCACTCTAGAAAAAAAAAACGATATGGGTATTTTGCGTTTCTTGGATTTTAACCCCCCCTAATTTGAGGTTTAACCCCCCCCCCCAAAGCCCCACTCCGGACCAACTTGCCCATGTATGGTACAGGGTGCAAATTTTTTGAAACAGGGGCCGGGACGCGGGGAAGAAAAGAAAAAATTAGAAAAAAAACGAAGGGGAAAGAGAAAAGAACAAAAAAGACGAAATTGAAGTAAAAATGGGACCAAATATCTTAAGTTGCGTTAAAATAGGCTAAGACTACTAAAAATTCGTAAAAATAGGTCAAAATGGTGCATTATTTTCGAGCTGAAGGCATTAAAACGGGGAGAGGCATTTCATTGCTGTTTTTGGTCAGGTTCGCTAGGGGAGTCCACCCCCGGGTGGAAGGCTAAAATTTTTTAGGAGGGGGGGAGGGGGGGGGGTCCGGATCTTCCCGGCTTTTTAGGAAGGGGTTGACCTGGAGTGCGAGATTTCAAATTTAGGGGGGTTCAGGTGATCCGATTTTTTAACAAAGTTTTTTTAAAATCAGTAATTAAAGTGTTTTAGGTTTAATATTGAATTTTGTATAGTAAAACAGTCATTTAGGCCTAAAAAGTGTGTTTAAATACAGGTTTTTTACTAAAAAATTAGTGATTTAAGTGTTAGTTCTAATATTTGTGCACCCAATAAGAGCGCCAAGGGTTCCAGGCGGTGCGGTAGAAGCATATTATCTATTTATCTATCTAAATTTTATATAGTAAAACAGTCATTTAGGCCTAAAAAACTGTATTTAAATACTATTGTTTTTTTTACTAAAAAACCGTGTTGGCAGTAAATAAAAATTATACTACTTGTAGATTGGCTAGGAGGGGGAAGGGTGGGGTTCGGTTTCGCTTTGGGGGTGTCAAGCCGGACCGCTCTAGAGCTTTGGAGGGAGGGGTGGGGGCGCCTGGATTTTTTCTAAGGGTTCCGAAATTTTTGCTGTAGGGGGCTGGATCCCTCTACCCCTCCCAAAAAACCACCTATGAACATTTTCAGACCGTGCACAGGCTTGTAGCATGACAAAGCTATTATTAAATAAAATTTGTAAAATATTTTTTATT
>JASAMX010012530.1:0-27986 GCA_030248175.1 Microlaimidae sp. YZB2_3
GATTTTTTAAAAATGCGTTCAAGTTATGTTTGGTGATATCTTTCAAAATAAACTGTTTAATAGGCTACTTAGCTGATTATTTGGCTTGGTAGATTTATTCAATTTTTGATATTCAAAGGACTGTATTTAAATTAAAAAAAAGGTTTTAAAAGCTGCAGATGAACTAAGTTAAAATCCTTCAGGCTAAAATTAAGGGCGTAACAGCTTGCCGTCAGGAAGAAATAAAGAATGAACGCTTGAGAATAAAAATAATAAAAAAAAGCTTTCAGAGGTGATCTAACCAATTATTATTAAGTTGCGTCAGGTGTTTCTTTCACGTGATATTTTCTTAAAGAACGAGTGGTTACTTTACCACCTAGTCATTTTCACCCTGATAGAATTCATCTTTACTGATCATTTTTAGTCGGTGGTTTAGATGCAGTTTTTGCCGTAAAATTTTCAATCTAACAGAAAAAATGGTTTATGGTTTGATTTCAAAAATGCTTAGAAATTATAATAATATAAAACTACTTTACAAAATAATTTTTCAATGTGAATTTTAGCCCGACATGAGTTTGAAGACCTAAGCCCCCAACGGGACGGTCTGATTGCTACCGGATCCTTTTACCTGCTGGGTGTTCAAGCCTTGGGTACTTTGGTTATCTGCTTGTGGTCAATCGTGTGTACACTGTTGGTATTTATGTCGCTGAAGTATACAATAGGGATTAGAATGAACGCGGCCGATGAGAGCATGGGCGCGGACTGGGTGGAACATCGCATCCATTCTTTTCATCTGGGCACCAAGCTCAAAAAAGCTATCAGTGACATGAATGTTGACGAAGATAATGTGGTCGCTGTCGTTGGAAAGGTATATTACATTATTACTAAGTAAACAGCACACAGCAACTGTTTCAGATAATAAAAATAATTGCGAAAGAAACTTTTTACAAAAACATCTCGAAAAAAGTTTTGCATCGTGATACTATTGAAAAATAGGCGGAATACAACCGGACGATGATATATCGCCAAGACTTTTTAACGGGAAATAACGTTTGAACAAAAACATACAAAAGGTAAATCATAATACAAACATTTAATGCACCATAAAAGAAACTGAATAGTAATTCATAAACCGAAAAGTAAAACGTTCATCTCCTTCTAATGTGTCTCCTACATTTTACCGTTAAAACGTAACACTTTAAAGAAAAAGTTTTGGATGAAAAATGGGAGGAAGTGTTTTTTTACTAATAGATTTATGAACTATTATTCAAATTATTTTATGGTGAATTGCATTTTTGTATAAAATTTACGATTTTATGTTTTTGTTAAAAAAAATGGTTTTCTGCGAAATTCTTTGCGAGACCTTTCTGTGCCTTAGAATTTCCGTCGTTAGTTTTTATTAAAGTAATTAAAACGAATTCTCATCAAAAAATGTTATTCAGTTTGCTAAATTTAGTTTTTTGACTGAAAAAATAGAGCGTATAATATTTGAGCCTGTTATCTTTATTTCCTAGCCACAGTATTTCATTGAATGACGTGCTACGTTTTTCATCGTCATCTGACTTTGCATCACAATTCTTATTTATAAGACCGCATATTTTGAAAACTTTAATTTAACAGGAGTTGTTACTCTCTCCACCAAGTATAAAGTGCAAAAAATTATTTTGTTATGCCTCTTTATCTTACCATATAAAGTTTAATCCAAACGTTCATTTTTCTCATTTGTCCGCGCACTGCTTTTTAGAAATAAGAAGAATATGTAACAAAATGAAAATAAAATGTCTGACTGTACACTAAATTTCTGAACAAAATTTTGTTAGAAAAGTTGCACATACGCAAAGTGTTTTTGCAAAAATAATTGCAGCGCGAATAAAATAGCATTGAGTGCAAAAAAATTTTGGTATTAATTTAATATTTGGTAGAAATTAATTATATTTAATACTTTTACTTTTTTAGGTTAGGTTTAGGTTTATTTCCAAAAATTTAAAATTTTTATAAAAATAATCTGTTTTATACATTGCTGCATTTGCAAACTGGAGCTTTAATTCATTCAGGATACTTGTCATTTAATAGGAGACGTCAGTTTGTTGCAAAAAAACAGACGAAGAGGTTGCACGTACTATTTAATTAGTATATCAGCTTAGTTTAAATAATTTCACACGAAAAAATCTAAAACAATAAACTTGAACAAGCACTAAAACGAACACGATGATTTTGGTTGATTCAAGCGAACACGTTGATTTTGGTGCTGCCAAAAATGACTGAATTGGCTAAATAAAAATTGGCTGAAATGACTGTTACGCCCAAAAGATGTATAATAATCCAAAAGGGCCACTTAAAACAATTGCGTCAAAACAATTTGAATTGTTTAGGGGAGAGTTTTATTTAAGACTATGGCAATATATTGTCGGAAGTTTAAAAAATAACTCTAATAAATCTTAATTGTCTTACCTTAAAAAACATAAATAGTTTTATTTTTTTGCGAACCTAAACGATTTGAATTGTTTAGGTGAGGAGTTTTATTTAAGACTGGGAATGTATTGTCGGAAGTTTTTTTAAAATCCTAATTGTCTTATCTTAAAAAACATAAACAGTTTAGTTTTTGTTTTTGCGAAAAAAGCGTTGAAAAACCACATTGTATAAAACCATAACAAAACAAGATACATAAATTATTAAATGAAAGCAACTATGGAAAGTTTGTAGAAATTATCAATTTGTATTTACAAGTGAAAAAAATCCTTTGCTTTAGATGCTGAAAGATATTTCAAAGAATCGTGCTAATGGGGAACCTCAAAGTATAGTGTACCGAATTAGCGACAATGGACATTCTGAAGACACGGCTATTAACAACAATATTTTTGCCGTTTCAGATCGATCAAACAATCGAATTGCACCATTAGAGGACTTAGAAGCACAAAATGACAACGGCTATCGTCCATCATTTAGTGGGCCTAGTTTTTTAGAGCCAGTGGCTGGACCGACAATGTAGAACCTGTGCAAATAAAATTTAAATAGATAATTGACGGAGTAAAAAGAATAAAACATACTAATATTTTTAATGTATTGGAAGATGTAAGAATAAAACTAACAATAAATCACCCAGTTCAGTGTTTCGTAGAACATAGAACAATGTTACCTCAATTTTTTTTCAAAAAGACAAAAATGATTTAGCCTTTTGTAAGTGGTGTTAAATAAGCTCTTTTTAATTACTTAGAATAGGCAAATTTCTAGTTAAGCATTACTCCTGTATTTTTACCAATCATTTAAAATCTCTGAAACCTTTGGCCGATTCATACCGGAGTGGCAATGGTCAATGCATGGTGGATAGTGAAGGCAAGCGTTTACATCATTACACTCTCATTGTAGCTGCTGTGTAAACTGTGTGCACAGTGTGTGTAAACCTATCAGCTGCCACTCTGATGTGAACCAGCACTTAGGTGTCAGACGCGTATTATTACTGCTTTTAAAAAACGATAAAAATCAGAGAAGATGTAATAACGTCTATTAAAAAAAACAGGGCAAAACTCGATGTGCTGAAAAATAATATATTTGTTTTAAAACTTTTTTAAGAATTTAACCTCTTGACATTTATGGGATAGAAGGGTTTATTAAAAAAAAAATTTACAAAAAACTAAAGAGCTTTCACCTTATTTTCAACAAAAACAATACTAAAAATATGTTTAATACAGATTAAACAAATTTAAAAAAAGTAAATATGAATAAATACGGATTAAATACGACTAATAAATGTATGGCTCTGGCATATTTTTATATAATAATATCGTAAATATAGCGTATTAATAAAGTTCTTTGAATTTTGTGTTATATAGTGATCGATATATATTTTTTTTTCAAATAAACTGGTCAACGTGGCAACGTGGTAACGCATTTAAATAACAGTGTAAAACAATAAGTCACTGATCTCTCATCTTTAAGCGATTGTCTTATTAGCTGACCCTTAGATCCGGGGTATTATGTGACCTAGCAAAACGCTTACTCTCTTATAGGTTTTTTTCTCTCAGAAAATCGCAGATAGCAGTAGCAGACATAATATTTCATTAAAAAAAACAAAGTCAATAATACAAACATATACCAATACAAAAATAAACCAACAACAACCGGCCAGCAACAAAATCACTAAACATAACAACAATTTAGGTAAACATATACAACATAAATAAACAACCACAAAAATATGTCGGATTGCAAATGAGTTTTGCACTACATATCTTCCTTCTATGCCTTGTTTGTATAATTTTTATATTTTTTTTTGATCATAGTAAATTAAGTTTGTTCTATAAATAATCAGCTCACTTGAGCATTTGACCACTCGTAGTAAATACTACATGTGCTAAATTTAGAACACTTACCAATACTCACAACAATAGTCATATGCTTTCGTCTCACATTTCCATAGTTTTGGGAACGTTATATAAGAATTTTAAGTACTCTGAAATGCCATATAGTATTTGTGATCACGTCATATAGACTAGTTCGGAATAAGCGTCTTTTACTGTAGGAGAGAGGGTACAAAAAGAAAAAAATAAAATTTGAATAAATCTTAGCTTTCTTAGTTTCTTAAGTTTAAACCTATACTTCATAAAAATTGCTACACGATGATATGTTTCACTACGGTGAAGTGCTGTAATATATCAGTTTGTGCTTAATAAATTTTTGTTATTTAATTAAACGTCACAATACTTTAAAATCACCACTGAACTAGGATTTTTCTGAACAGTGATTTTGAATTAGTAAAAATAAAGATAAAATTTGTACTTTTAAACTAATTTTAGACCTACATACGTTTTTTATTGTTTTGCTTGTAAAACTATTCAAAACTTAAAAATTAATTTTTAAAAGTCCATTCCAAACTTTTAAATTAAGCATTTTCTGTAATTCAAACATTAAAAAACTGGAAAACAAGCGCGGCAGCAGCGCTGTACATACGAAGCGGCAAAAAACTTAAAATCCCTAAAAACTGCTTTTGCTTTTGCAATGTTTAAAAAGTATTTAAGAAATTTTGAAGAGAAGGTGTCGAGATTTTAAACCAATAAATATTTGAAATATTTTAAACCGTAAAATGTACTAGTCGCTCGCTGTTTCTCAATTTTCCCTCTACATATGATTGGCGCTAGTGGTTATGTACCCTCTTCCTAACACTAAAAAACCCTTATTCCGAACTAGTCTATATGTTTCGCTCCATGGGAACGGTTGTGGGAGGAGCTAAAAATTGGAGATCTCTATGTTTATAAGAGATCAATTTTATCCCAAGCGCTAATTGGCTGAAAGTGATTGTATAACGTCATAACTTTGCAAAGATCTTAAACAACTTCCGATTAAATATGAGGGTTTTGACCATTGTGGTCATGTTTTACTTCTGCAATAAACACAGTGTATGTTTTGTATCACAAAATGCAATATAAAAAAACTTAAAACTTGACTGAACATTGTTTTTAAATTACTCAGCTTTGTAAAACGAGCATCACAGGTTTTCATTGTGTAAGATTGTTTCATTTCATGGGTGGCGCGGGAGCGCCACGGGGCGATTTAGCTCTGCGGCGCCACGCCAACCATAATTAGAAAACGTGGGTACATTTTGAAATTCATGCTCATCTTCTTCTTCTTCTTCTTTTTCTTATTATTCTGACGCTCATTTCTTAAAATCGATATTCCTCCTTCATTACTGATTGATCAAAAATAAACATTGGCTGATTGAAAAAAAAAGAATTACGCAACTTTCTTAGGAGCCACTTTTTTATTTAAATCCTTGTTATCGATTTACTGATTAAAATAATAAATTGAAATTTATTTATTTATTAAAATAATAAAGCCAAATAAAAACTTCTAACCGCACAATAACAGCCTTTTGGCAACAATAAGGATTTTACAGAGCAGACAGCGGACAGCTCCTTATAGAAACTGCACAATAACAGCAGACGGCTGTGCTTGGTTGATATTGGTGGCGGAAACCGCACAGCGCCTTCTACTTTAACTGCGTGGAAAACGGCGACAACAATAAAATATTTTTCGTTAATTCTTGATATATTGATAAAAAATTAATTTACAGTGCCAAAACTGTAAGAACCTAATAAATATAGTAAGTATTATAATGCACATGACCAAAGGCCACGAATCGAAAAAATAATAAAAAAATTCAAAGTTTTAAATTTAAAACTTTATAAAATAATTTAGAAAATAATAGTTAAAATGAGTTATATTTTAACTGCAAACGTTATAATATATAGATATATGTATATATAGCAACTACCTATTAAAGGTAGAGAAACAAAAACACTTACCAAAGGTAGATAATATATAGAAATTACAATAAGGGTATTAAAATGAACAAAACTTTTTAACAAAAAAAAATTTTTAATATTTTTTACATAATAAAATTTTACGATATTTTAGAAATAAAGAGAAAAGAAAATTAATTAGATACCTAAAACAGAATATTTAAAACAAAAAAGAGAAAAGAAGACGATTTTATGAAAATGAAAGAAAATTATATTATACCTAAAAAAGAAAATTAATCAGATACTTAAAACAGAATATTTAAAACAAAGAAGGGAGCCAATTTTATGGAAATTTACCAAACAAAATTATATAATTTTTTATTTTATAGGGCATAAAGAAACATTACAGAGAAAAAGCTTTTATAATATATACAGAGAAAAAAATGCACGATTAACAATGCGTTGTTCGGTTAAGTAACGATACAATACTATTTATTAACTCCGTATTTAGTTTATATGTATTTGTTTTATGCAACAGATTTGCAACGGTTTCCTGCTACAACTATTTATTGAAAACAGTAGTAAAAAAGCCCAAGCAAAGCCTTAAAAACTATTAGGTTTTATTAAAAGATCTTTTTCGATATAATAGAATTTTTTGCTCAAAATTTTTTTAAAAATTAATTATTTAACTATCTACATTAAAAATAAAAGCAAAAAAATGAGACGCTTAGAACAAACTGCTTGAAAAAAACGTCCCATTTATATGGGAATCCATTTGAATGGGATTTCATTTAAATAAGTCCCATTTAAATGGGACTTGAAGACGGGAAAAATGAGAAACTTAGAACAAACTGCTTAGAAAATAAGGTCCCATATAAATGGTCCCATTTAAATGGGACTTATTTAAATGGGATCTTATTTAAATTGGACGTTTTTTCCAAGCAGTTTGTTTTAAAGGGTTCATTTTTCCTTTATTATATATTTTTGATAAAAGCAGTGAATTATTAATCAACTAAATATTTTGAATTGCAATTAACTACTTAACTACCTATTGTAAACTTTATAAGTAGTTAACTGCGTACTTAACTGCCAACTTCCGATTTTCGCTAACTATCACAATACTGCACACACAAACACACCCATACACACAAACACACGTTAAACAGGTTTTGTTCAAACAACTTTTTTCTTCTTCGAATTATTAGTAAATAATTGTAATTTTGTTTCAAAAAAAAATCAAACGGAAATTCCTACGTGGTTTTTATTTCGTCTTCTGCTGTCAAATTTTTGAAATGTCAAAGTCTAAAATCCTCTAATAGCAAACAATTTCAATACCAGTTTTTAATCTTTTCGTGAAAATACACATATAAACCTGTTATTCTTGATTTGTTATTTACTTGCAGAATATTTTTATGACGATATTTATAATTAATTGAATGAAGCGATTTAAGACGACTAAAAAAATTAATAATTTTGGCGTTAACCTTTTTTTTTAATTTTTATTGAATTTTTTAGAGCTAATAGTCAATAAAGCTATCACCTATAGAATTTAAACCGACTTTTTTATATAAAATAAATGCTTTATTTTTTCGCTTGTAGGTTTTACCTTACGAATTTCACACATTTTTCATAAAATTTAGGTTTAACTTAACTTTATAAAAAAATTTAGGTTTTAATTTAACTTTAAACAACCTTTCAACAAATTCATCAATAATGCCGCATTTCAGTCAAACTGTTTCAGTTAAATACACTCTAGTTAAAATCATTTTTACATACGTTTTCGGATCTTGCTAGTAACAAAAATAAATATAAATCAAACAATATTCGTCTTTATAATAAGTTTTTGAGTAATATTTTCTAAGAAAACTCGCACAGGTAGAAAAATCATTAAAATTCGACTAGTTGCTTGTAAGCTGTAATCTCTGCGATGGTGTCGTTTATTTTCGAAATTTTAAGGCAACTTTACCAGACACCTGTAGAAAATTTCGCCACACCAGAAAGCCTGTAGTGCATACACTAGAGAACTTGTGCACTAAAAAATAACATTTTTGCAAAATTTCGGTCAAAAAATTTTTTGTGTGAGACATTCTTGCTAGCAGCCAACGCACATTATAGGGGAAAACTAAATAAGGCATATTTTGGAGAGAAAAAAAAAATTATCTCTAGAATTAAATTTTGTACCGTTTGTGGTTTTTTTTACAAAACTCCTTGAAACACTGATTTTCAAATAATTTAAACGTTTTTTTGGCAGGGCGGGGCAAAATATTAAAAAGTGAGTAAAAAGGTGTGAAAAATTATAGTTTAGTTCAAAAGTGTCTTATTGTTTACGGTAGTTGTTTTAGCCTGGCTTATACTTTGCTCAAAGTGTCTAAAGGATAAAATCACAAAATTCCATGCACTTTTTGAAGCTTTTTTGGATTTTTTATTTTTGACATTTTGATGAAAAGAAGTATAAAAGGGTTTCAAAATTAAAAAAAAAATTTAGTTTTCTTAAATCTAACTTTTGGTTTTTGTGCTTCGAACACTTTAAGGTAGAACTTCACAGGTTTTTTTGACGACAGATCTTTTTGAATTACATTTTACTATACGTAGTTTGACCTGCTGATTCAATTTTTGACATTCATTTTTCTGTAAAAAAATGTTATCGTCCACAATCATCAAATAACATCAATAAAATACATGTCAAAAATACAAAACATTAATAAAGTTTATTACCAAAAACATTCTGTTTTTCATATTCTATTTAGCGTATCTTAAATAATAAAACATTTTTTTAAATTAAAAAGCTAAAAATTAAAAAAAAATGTTTTTTCGGCATTAAAAATATGGTCGATCGGAGACTCGATCACAAGTATCCGAGGAGGCAGGCCCGACGTATTAAACACTCGGCTACTGGGTAATCTGGAATTTTCAATTAAAAGCAACTTTTAAAGGAATGGTTCAAAGTGTAGTTTCTCGGCGTCAATTAAAAAAAATTAAACGAAAATTAAAAAATTTGATTCGTTATTTTTAAACGAAAGTTTGGAAATAGGCTTTTACCATTTTTATGATTATAAACGATTAAAAAAGGACTTCAGGATTTTTTTTAATTTATATTTTTAAAATCTTTTTTGCAATTTAAAAAAAATCCTAAAGTCCTTTTGAACCCAGACCACCTCTAAAAGTTGCCCCATATATTATTCTAATTTATAGTAAAATTTCGCCCAAAAATAACGAATCAATTTTTTTTAAAAGGCCTCATTGTGATTTTCACTGGTAGAATCCATGGACATCTTTAGCAAACTGGACAAATTTTACGGTGATGTTTTTATAACCACTGGGTAGCACAAAGTCTTAACTTTTTATAGCACCCCACTTTTATGGGCTAAAAATTAATATTTATAATGATATACGACTTGTAGTCCAAGTGGTCAAAACTGTGAAGTTCTACCTTAAATGAAGTATGTTTCAGGCTTACCGAGTTTTGAATTGAATGTTTGCCGCGATTCTCTACCTGGTGGTTTCGATTCCGCTCGGATCCGGCTTGAAATTGACGATTTTGCATACGAATGATGTGCATTGCCGTTTCGAAAGTCTGAACAGCAAGCTCCTACCGTGCACAGCGGAAGATATCGAAGTGAACGATTGTTATGGCGGAGCCGCAAGACGGTTGACTGCTGTCAACAAATTCAGGTAAATCTGAATCATTATTGCAAAATTAATTTATTTTAGCATTGCATTTTAGATTGTTTTGAAGAAAAAATTTTGTTTCGAAGTTTGGAAATTTTTCTCAAGTTAAGGTATTTAAGCAAACAGTGAAAATATTTTTAAAAGCACATTGATAAGTTTTGTAAAATAATCTAAATAATTTGGCGAAATGATTGAAAATCCAGATATTGTGATTTTCAACTTTCAACCATAATTTACCCTAACTCCCTTGCTAAAGTTCAGTGCTAAGTAAGAGATGCCTTTTTTACATGATAAAGATTAGCTTGATTTTAAGGTTTTGTGCTGTTTTGTACGTTGCTTGGAAAAGAACTTAGGTTGTTTACAGTTAAGGGTTTAGGTTTCAGGTTTGCAATTCATGGTTTAGGTTGTTCATAATTTTTATCATTGCTTTTTTGAAATTTAATGGTGTATACAAGGCTAAAGTATTTTCTCTTTTATTCTATATAAATCAAAAAAGACTTATAGTTTATTCTTGGAATTTTAGTATTTAAATCAAAAAGATTTGTTGTTCAATTTCAATTGAAAAAAGTGGTTTTTTGTAAAACCTTTTTTTTATTTAGGAAAGAAATAAAAAATGTGATACTTCTAGATGCTGGAGATCAGTTTCAAGGTACTCTGTGGTATCCAAGTCTGAAATGGGAGCCTATTGCCGTTACAATTAATTCATTGGGTTAGAATCTTTTTATTTTAAATGTCATTCGCTTCTTTGTGTTAAAAAATACAAGATTTCAAAAAGGTTTCCAAAATAAATTTTACACCTAAAAAACACCACCAAAAAAAAAACAAACTATTGTTAGCTTAGCGAAAAGTCAGTATTATAAAAAAGAATTATTTTTCTTCTATGTAAAAGTGTAAGCTTTTATTGCCAGTCAATGATGGATTTAAAGAATTTTTACAAAATAAAATAAGACTCAACGCAATAATTGAAAATTTTAATTTTAAAAAAATTGCTTTTATTTTTCTTTTGTTTTCATCGTGCGATTTTATAGCTATTTTAATAACAATTGTTATAATCATGGGTGGCGCGGGAGCGCCACGGAGCGATTTAGCCCCGTGGCGCCGCGCCAACCATTATTAGAGAACGTGGGTAAATTTTGAAATTCAGAACCTTCTTCTTCTTCTTCTTCTTCTTCTTCTTCTTCTTCTTCTTCTTCTTCTTCTTCTTTTTCTTCTTCTTCTTCTTGTTCTTATTATTATTATTATTATTCCAACGCTCCATCCTTAAAAGCGATATTCCTCATTCGTTACTGATTGATCAAAAATAAACATGGGCTCATTAGAAAGAAGAAGGAATTACGCAACTTTCTTAGGAAGCACTTTTTTCATTTAGGTCCTTGTTATCGATTTATTGATCAAAATAAAAAAATTTGAAAAATAGACAAATAAAAACTCCCAACCGCACAATAACAGCCTTTCGGCAACAATAAGGATTGTACAGAGCAGACAATCAACATCCACTCATAGAAACCGCACAAAAAACAGAGCTGTATTTTTTGATGAGACGGAAGCAGGTCTAGTTTATTTTTATCTCTGTATGACACTGAAATAGAATACACACATTTAAGGACCCGTTATAATATTGTTTTATAAAAACAATTATAAACAAAAAATATCTCAACTCTTTTTTTTTTCAACTATACAATTAATAATAAAATACCCCAACTTACCATTTTAATCTTTTTATTCATTTGGGGTTTTAAATTAAGTAAATTGATAAATAATTATTAAATACGTTTTTGATCTTTATTATACGAGCAGATCCGTTTGAAAATTTTGAATTTGTTGTAATGGCAGGGAACGGAACTAGTTCCCAGCGCCATCTGCTTCAACCGTGCGGAAAACGGCGAAAAAAACAGAGTACTTTTTTTAATTCTTGCATTAGTGATGACAAAACTAATTCAAAGTTTTATTTTTAAAAAATAATAATAAGCGTCGATGGCGCGGGAGCGCCACGCGCCGGTAATGTTTTGTAATTCATGTTCATCATCTTCCCATTATTTGGCGCACGGCATCGCGCCAACTACATTTAGAGAACGTAGGTAAACTTTGTCTGGAGCGCAACTGAACCGCACTAACTATAATTAAACAACGTGAGTAAATTTTGTAATTTGAATTCTTCTTCTTATTATTATTATTTTTTATTTTAAAAAGTATATCTCGGCAACGGAATGTTTATAAACATATTTCATTGCGCAGCTAAAACTATAGTTTATTAGGCTATTTTTTTAATTTAATTCAAAAAAGTGGTAGACTAGCCTTGAAAAATGCTCTAAGAATAGAGCAGGAAAAAGGGGCGATTTTTCCCCGGGCGTATGTTTAGACAGAAAAGATGTGGACTAGGCTGAGATAGACATTATGTGGACTATACGAAATTTGCATTTGGTTTGGGCAGCTGCTCACTAAATAAAAATTTCTACCATATGATAATAATTTGTTTATACATTGATCTAATCACACAGCATTGTTGCATGTTTTTTAGTTTGATGAAATGTCAATTTAAAAAATCATACTCACAGCAATCTTTGACAAGCGCGAAATCGCCACTTTTTCAAATTTATATTTGTTTCTTACACATACAAATATAACCTTCTAATTGAAAAAGTGGCGATTTCGCGCTTGTCAAAGATTGCTGTGAGTATGATTTTTTAAATTGACATTTCATCAAACTAAAAAACATGCAACAATGCTGTGTGATTAGATCAATGTATAAACAAATTATTATCATAAGGTAGAAATTTTTATTTAGTGAGCAGCTGCCCAAACCAAATGCAAATTTCGTATAGTCCACATAATGTCTATCTCAGACTAAAGCTAAAGTCTTCCAGGCTGAAATTAAGGGCGTAACCGCTCTCCGCCAGGAAGAAATAAAAAATAAACTTGCGAGCGGGAAAAAATAAAAAAAAAGTTTTCAGCGGTTATGTAACCAATTATTATTTAGTTGCGTCATGTGTTTCTCCACACGTGATATTTTCTCAAAAAACGACTGGTTACTTTACTACTCATCTATTTTCACCCTGATAGAATTTATCTTTAGTCCACATCTTTTCTGTCTAAACATACGCCCGGGGAAAAATCGCCCCTTTTTCCTGCTCTGGCTAGTTGTTATTTTAATAACAATTGTTATAATTGTTATTTTAATAACAATTGTTATAATCATGGGAGCTATTCATACATTTTTTGTGTTTTTTGCGTTATATACCATGTGTTCTTTCAGTACCACCAAATGGTAATAAATCTTTTTAACTTTTTTCAAAACCTGGAAATTTGTTTTAGGGTATGACGTCATCGTCCCAGGAAATCACGAGTTTGATGACGGAAATGAAGGACTGGAGCCTTATTTGCAAAATCTTACCAGTAATATATCGCGATTCGATTTTTTTTTATGAAATAAGTTAAATATTAATAAATAATATCGATATGTGGTAAAAAAAGACCAAATATAAGTGGTGCAGGTTCTGGTGTGTATTAGATAGGTGTGTCAAAGCACGCCCAAATTCACATCATAACTTACCGTTACAAAGCCAAATTTAAAACAAAATTTAGTCTCTGAACAGTTAAATTATAGTCAAGTTTTTGGTTTTGGACGACTTGAGCGTTTTGGTTAAATAAATAGCACTGAATACATTTTTATATGATTCTTAAAACATTATTAGAGTCTTTTTTTTAATTTTGAATTATTTGGTTTATTTGTATATTTATGAAAAACAGTCCCGCTAATATTTGTGGAAATCAATTTATTTTTATTGAGTTAAATATTGTAATGATTTCTTGGGTTTTCTATATTTGGTACAGCAAATTTCTGGCGTTCTGGCGTATTTTTGCGTTTTTTTAATTTTCCGCAACGATTTTCCTAAATTTAATGCTGTAAAAATATTATATGCGGCAAGCCTACAAAACACCCGGTATGTCGAAAATTCTTCTTTGAAATTAAATCTATTAACTTCTCATTTAACATCTTGTCTTCGGAAAGTTCGTCTTTTAAACGTTTCGTCCTCAGAAACCTCGTCTTCTCGGTAGGATTTTAAGAATGTATACTTTTTTTAAGCGAGTTTTTTTTAGAGTTCAATGCCTAAACAAAAACCAAAAAAATTTCTTGTTAGATTTTTGCATAATGATTAGGCTTCGCTTAGGCATTCAAAAAAAACTAAAATTTTAAATTTTCAACAAAAAAATCATTAAATAAAAACTTGTCTGAATAGTTTTTTTTAAAATGTTGTTTAAATTTTTAAATTATAGTTTTTATAGCATTAAAAATTTATCATGATAGATTTTTGCTTGATTTTTTGTTTTTTTTTTTGCTTCGGCTTTAAACAACATTTGAATTGAAAACCATTTTTATTAAAATTTTCAATCCTAATTGCGTTGTCACATACTATTTGCTTTTACAAGAACCAAAAAAATCGTCTTTAAGAAAGTTATTATAACCAAACCTAAAACCAGAAAACTCGTCTCTTGAGATGCACGCTCTTAAAATCGCATCCAAAGCAAGTTTTCCGAAGACGAAATGTTTAAACGACGAGCTTTCCGAAGACGATATGCTGAAGATGATATGTTGAAAGACGTAATGTAAAAAACGAATTTTCTAGGGCTACCAATGGCCTTACTTTAAACCATGTTCTGACTGAGTAACCATGTTTTTGGTACTTATTATGCAACCGTAATCTACTGTAATCTGTTCGTTTTTTCTTGTTGCTTTTTTTACTCAATGGTGCGATGATTGCTAGAATAAAATATTTGATTTGATTTGTTTAAACACAAATTTTTTTGCTTCAAGACAAAACTGTGAGTTAATGATTTTTCTGTTACAAAGTTATCATTTTTATTATTTAGACACGAATGTTATCAGTACGAACATGAATGTGGATAAATCAATTCTTCAAGGATGGATTAGGAATACAACAATCATTGACGTTGGTGAGGAAAAAATTGCCATTCTCGGATACACTCTACCAGAAACTACGGAAATTAGCAATCCAGGCTCTGATATAGTTTTCTATGTAGCTTTTAATTTGATTTTCTTTACTTATAATATTTTCTCATAAATATACAAATAACTTTGTTGTTATACGGGTTTTTTGGTCTGTAAATGTATTGCGATCCCCGCCGATATTTTTTAATGGTCGTTTTATCCTATTTTATAGAAATATACATAGAAAATTTATTATGAAAAATTATATTCGTTAAGGATACTTGCTATAAGAGTAGCGACGAAATGAGGCTCAAAATGTATTCTTCTTTTTAACATTTGACTTTTTTTCCTGCCTTTGAGCCGCAACTGTTCTGCGCTTTCCAATGATTAATAAAACCAAAACGTTATGATTTATGAACTCGAAAGAAAAAAACTCAGGATAAGTTTACATATATGCTCAAACTAAATTTGATTAAAAGACAAATACATTAGGTTTTTAGGACGAAGTGGAGACATTAAGGCGATCCGTAAGCCTCCTGAAGAGTGAAGGAATAACGAAAATCATAGCAGTTGGACATTCCGGATTTAAAAAAGACAAAGAAATTTGTTTAAAAGTACCTGGGGTCGACGTGGTCGTGGGTGGTCATAGTAATACGTTTTTGTATTCAGGTGTGAATTATATTATAAACAAGCCGCAGCAGATGAGCTTTAACAAAAGTAGATAATAGGAATCTGATCGAATACTTCTGCATTCACTTTTGTTTTTTGTAATAGCTATTTTCGCAGGATAGACAAGAAGAATTTTATAACAATTGTTTTAACCGTAGCCATTGAATTTAAACATAAACGATCAAGCGGATACGACAAAAATAAATTATTTGCTGTATTTTCCACGAACAGACAACAATTCAGCTTTTTTTTTGGGGGGGGGGGGTAGGGAGAAAATAATAAAACTTACTGACAGTTGAACTTCGAAAAATATGGAACTCCAAAAATCCAATTTTTTTAATGTTGATATTTAAACTAAACTAATTATTTTGTGTAAACTGTTTCCTCAAAAATTTTCCTAAATTTTTTTTATTTTGTTTTAAACGATTCTTTTAAAATGATGGAGTTTGAAACTTTCTAGATATTTGTTATTTCGTACAGCACAGATACACAAAATCAAACTACAACTAACTGTAAACAAACGGATTCACAAATTCAATTTAGGTACTCCACCGTCTTCACCCACGCCAGAAGATGTATATCCAGTTGTATTCGAGTAATTTTATATTTTTTATGCTATGCATTGTTTGGACAAAATTTAAAAAAAGAATAATACAATTTTCGTATCAATTGGTCTTTTTGTAGCCGATATAGAACACAAATATATTCTTTGTACTAAAAAGTTGGGGAAAATTTGTCATATGCCAAGAGAGAGAGGCATGATGGGGGTAAAAATGGGCACCAAATAAAACCCAAAATTTTTTAAAATAAAAAAACACATATAAATCGAAAAATCGTAATATAAGTATGAATTGTAGTCTATAATAAATTGCATAATAAATTCAAAATCTATAATAGATGTAAATCAACTAAGACCCGCGCTATTACGTATTACTTATGACATTAAAAATAGCTTTTTATATCCTCCATGTAATTTTCCTTGGCTTTTTATCACAAAAAACAACGCAAAAAAATGCAACTGTAGGTGTCCGGTATGAAAACAAAATACTTTTCTTTAACTTTCAAAAACACAAAAATTTTTAGACATAAAGAAGGGCCCTGTCTAGCCGTTCAGGCTTTTGCTTTTGGAAAATATTTGGGAAAACTCAATATCAAGTTTGACAATAAAGGTGCGGTTTCTGAATGGAATGGAAATCCTGTATTGATTGATACCAGGTTACCAGGTGCAGCGGAGTTTAAACGGGCAGGGTTGTGTCACGCCAATTGATTATTTTTTTTTATTTTTTTTAATATATATGCAGGCGATTTATATATTTATTGTACATTTCTTAAGGGTCTAAATTTGTGAGGAATGAGGCAGGGAGCCCCAAAAGGTTATGAAAATCTCGGCCCGTTTTAACTTTGTAAACTAGAAAATGTTTGTAGCTACAATTGAAGTTTCACAAAATTAAATAAGAAAATATATTTTCTGAAATATTTCAGTAAACAAAGCAGCCCTTAATTTTTTTACTTTTACTTAGTCAAATTTGCGAAAATAGCTGTTATACTAATAAAAGTAATGATTTTTTTGGTATTTTGAAGAAATTGTGTTTACTAAACTCAACGGCACTGTAGAAGCGACAGAGCGGTCGCGACAGCCGCCGCGCAGAATAATTATAAAAAATAAAAAAAATAATAACAGAAATGCCCATTGTATTTTGAATTAATTTCATTACGCGGCCTGAAGTCGCTAAAAAAAACAATGATAATGACACTGAATATTTTGAATTTCGTTTTAATTTAAACGTAGCGAACTGAGTCAGTTCATTTTGTAATTTACTTAAGGTGGGCTAAAATCTTATACAAAATTTCTAATATTTATTCTATATGAAAATATTAATATAAAAACATAGCTAAAAAACATATATTATGAGAAAAAATAATTTTTTCATGAAATTGTAATATCTTTTGGCACAATAAATGACGTTTTCAGATATAAATTGGTAAATTTTTATTTTAATTTTTTTTATTTTAACCATTTCAAGTATTTGCAAATGAATTTGAAATAAACCGCTGGCATTAATCCAACAGCATTCAGTTTTTAATTAATGTCGCTTCCTGGTGGCATTTGAGTTTAGAATCCAATATGCATGTATAGCAATGTTTTTTATCAAATTCATACTATTTTTTGTTAACCGTTTCCCATAATTTTTTACATTGGTTTTATTTTTAAAAGTTTTCGACTGTGCTCAGTACATATAATTGTTTTCTAAATGCTGATAAGTTTTACTTTTATGTTTTTTTTTAAATTGTGTTATTTAGCCTACACTGTGTTTCAAAGAAAAAATTTAATGTTTAAGCTTGAATTGATTTAGCTATAGTAATATAATAAATCTCATAAATTTAAAAGCTGCAAGTGAATTTGCAAGTCAATCTATGAATTGAGCAAGCAGCCATGGTTTTATGTTCTTATAAAATTTTCCAATAATTTGATAAACGCTTTAGATTTGAGGAACATTCTGATTTGGCTGCGAAATTAAGACCGTTTCAACAAAAATTAGAAAAATTTAGAAACAAGATCGTAGGTACAACAGCAGTCGCTTTGAACACGTCGCAAGGACAGTGCAGGTAAGAGTAGAATTTTACCAACAGTCGAACTTTTGCAAACAGCAAAGAGCTAAATAAGTCAATCGACCAAAGTCACATAGGAGATATTCAGGTGTGGAAAGTACGTTCGCAACGGTCGAATCACCTTAATTTTTGTTGAAAACCCAAGCAAAAACTACTGAACGTACTTCTAACATCAACACGAAGCACCTAGCATCTTAGCGCTTAGTACCTAGCACCTAGCAATTAGCACTCCGGTCTAAACGGACTTACACGACCTTGTGTTAGTCCTAAGTGCTACTGTATGTGAACCTCAGCCGTAACGGTTTTTTCATAAAATAACGATTTTTATGTTATAAATTATAATAAACCTTGCAAAATATAAAATTTAGATAATGAAAATTAAATATGACTGACTAATTGTTTAATAAAACATCTAATAAATATGACTGAATAATTTGTATTTCTCTTAATATGACATCTTAAAACTTTGATCGGGACACATTATGCTATTTTTCATCGTTAACATTTTAAGGTTTTTGCCCGTAATTTTGCCAAAAAACTAGATGAAGTTAAATTATGACAAAGTTAAACTTGCAATAGTCATTTAATTGTGGCAGTATTTGACACTTGATCAACGTATGAACTTCTTAATTTTAGAAACGGAGAATGCACAATCGGGAATTTAGTAGCTGATTCATATGTTTACGCTTTTCTTGATCACCCCAGTCGTAAAAAGGTAAAACAGTAAAATAGAAAAAATTACAACGAATGAAAGTCTAAAAATACCATTGTGCCATTTTTTTATGTTGTGTTTTCATTGGCGATGTACAAAAAAGTATTCCACAACAGTAGTTTATTTGCTAACAGGAACAGATAAACAGCAGCAGTAGCAAGTAGCACAAGGCAAAGCAGCAGTATAGTACAGGCAGTATATAGCCAGAGCAGTAATGGCAAAGCACAAAGAAAGGCAAATATACACAATAAAATAGGAGCTAACAGGCTCATTTATATACCAGCAAAGCATGTTTCCGGAAGTTTCTAGAAAGTTCTTAGCCAATGAGCATTAGATAATATGACCTTACTTTCCAGAATGTTCTAGAAGGTTCTACATACAATCTTAGAAAAACATTTTACTTATATACTTAAAATAATTTTGAAACATAAATTCACTGAGTTTCCTGAATATACATAACAGCTATAACTAGGGACACATGACATGCATAGGTAAATTAGCAAGCTAAAAAGCACTTAGCCTATATCTATTAGGTTTTATCACTGTAGTTTATATCAAAGTATTAGCAGTTTGTAAAGTACCTTAACATTTTACAATTCAAAATACGAATAAAATAGGTTACTGGCTTTTAAAGTCACATTAATATTACACAAGTAATAATTGCCTTTGTTGGCCAAACAATAATTCTAAAGTATTTTACGATTAAAAAAATTCTTGTGGCTTTTTTCTCAATACTATGTAATGTACATACAAATACATTAGTTTTATACTTATTTATTTATTAGTTTCACATATTTGTAATGTGTTGCGACCGTGATCGGTTCGCTGTTTGTAATCATCTTAAATTTGTTTGGTTTTCTAGAAATAAAATTTTGACTTTTTTGACTTTATTTTGTAAACTATTTGAACACATATGCATTTTTGCAAATTTAATGTATACGTATCCATGTAATTTTTCAAGTATACATATACGTATGCAATGCATATAATTTGACAAAAATGCATACGTTTGCATAATTATGTACACTAGTAATGTTCCCCGGAACTCCTAGCTCCGGATCTCCGAAGCTTCGATTTTAGGAACTCCGGAGCAACCACCGGAGCTCCGCCTGTGCGGAGCACAACCGGTGCACAGGTCTGTTATTATGTACGGAAATGTTTGCTGAATTCTAAAAAAAATTAAATATGCTAAATATTTAAATTTATTTTGTATATAAATGACTAGAGACTATTATTATGAGACTATTGTGATTTTCAAAAATAGCTATTATAAATCTTATTTCAATGTATTAATTAATAATCTTGAATGGGGCTTAAAGGGTTACGAAAGCGAATGCTATTATAATAAATAAATTTAAAATTAGAATTTAAAAAAAATAAAATTTTAAAATTAGTTTTGATTCATAGTATGCCTGGAACTACGTTGGTATTGCTATTACGAATGCTGGTGGTCTACGGTCATTTGAAGCAAAACCTTGGACTAATTTGACAATTGAAAATCTATACACTGTACTACCATTTAGAAATTTTGTACGTATTATAACACTTAAAGGAAAATATTTGAGGTAAGTGTAATAGCAGCTGTAAAACAAAAATTAAAGGCAAGTTTCAAGGAATAAAAAAATTTAAAGTGATAGAATCTCCAACCCCAAATTTTTTAAAATAAAGAATAGTTGCGATGGGCGGGTTTTTTGTGTCGCAGATGTGAAAATAGAAAATAACCGACTCTTTATTAAATTGTTCTTTTACTTTATATTAACCAGTGCAGAGTTCGAATTTTTTATCAAGCACAAAAATTTTTAAAAACATCAAAAGACAAAAAAATCAAAAGCCGTACTTTTCAATGAAATAATTTATATTTATTCTTACTCACCAGAGATTTTAACCTAATACTGATAAATTTTCCACGCTTTTATCGCACTTTGAAAAATATATTATTGTTGTGTAAATATAAACGCAACATTTTTGAGTAAAAACAAATTTTAGTCCGTTTGCAATTAGAATTTATTTTTCAAAAATTACTTCAGTAATTTGCGATAGAACCAGATTCTAACGAAGGTGAAGAATACTAATTTATTTAAAGCTAAAATCATAACATTGATTTGGTCTTGTCACTTTACAAAAGAAAAAACGTACAAGTTTATGTAATTTTACACTGTTAGGACGACAAATATACAAATGCAAAGCTAAGACGCACACAGACATATACAATTAACATACAGCAAAATTGTACGATTTTGGTTAGCATTTATACATTTTATAATTCTTTTCTTCAAGTATACTTTAATGTTTAGACTGGCCTTGGAACATTCTGTGGATGGATTTAAAATTAACGGAGGTGGTGGAAAGCTTGTTCAAGTGTCAGGCATAAAAGTTGTGTACGATTTAACGCAACCAAACGGCAAAAGGGTCAAGCAAGTGCTTGTACGTTGTGCAGACTGTCCTATTCCAAGGCAATATAATATTGACTTTTAATACAAAATCTTTTAAAAATAGGCGACCCTTAGTTAGACCCTTAGTGTGCTAATTAGGGTGGGCTCTAATTATGGCTTTTTAATTGTCCTCCATATTAGGCCCCCGAAAATGGATTTTAAAAAAATTTCGGACAAACATCATGATTTTATAAATTGTAATAAAAAGAAATTCTAAATTTTTAGAATATAATAAAACTACGAGGCGTTTATTTATTTTTATAATAAATAATAAAAGTTTATATGGTAAGTTTAGGTGAAATGATTTATGAAATTATTTTTAAAATAACTTTTTATCTAAGAGCCCTAATTAGGATCATTTCATGCCCTAATTAGCACACAAGAATACTGCATAAAGTCTCATGGCAAAGCTGATTTTTTATTACAATGAATATAGTTCTACAATATGTAATAATAATTTTGAATCCTAAAAATTACTTTGTAAATTTAATATATAGGTTAAAAAAATGAAAAAAAACAACTAATTTTAATAGAAAAAAAACAAAAAAATCTACAAGTGTGTTTTAAGGGCCTTTTTCCGCGAAATTAAAACCCTTCAAAATAGATGCAGAGCTAATGACTTAATTCTAAGTTATAAGCTAGTACCTAAATAGCAAACTTAATTTTATTGCAAACAATTTGCTTTCAATTAGTAAAATAACTAAAACACGCTCAAACGACTTCAAATTAAAGCGGATAAATGCAAGACGTGCCACCCCAAACAAAACTTTTTTTACAAACCGTATTATCAACAGTTAAATTGAACTAATGTACTACTCGGAATTTGAAATCGAAGCTTTTATCATATTTATTTTTATTTTGAAGTCTCTGTATAATTTTCCCAAGTTATTTGTGACAAATGTTTTTCTTTTGTTTAATAAGATTTATAAAATCGGAAGTATTGGGTTTTTTCAGTGACCAGTTATTCTACGTTTTTTTACCCAAAAAAATAGTGTATTTATTTCAGTTACATGACGTAATACTTGCAACTTACTCAAAAAATCGTGTATTTATTTAAATTATGACGTAACACTTGCAACAATAACTAATTTTTTTGCATAAAAACTGGATGCCAGGCCGGGTTGAAATTCCAATAGCCGAGTTCGGCCGATCTGTAAAAATTCTAAACTCGAATGCCGCCAGAAAGCAACATTACTTAAACACAGAATGTTGTTGAGTTCATTTCGAATCAATTTCCAAATACTTGAATTGGTTAAAATAAAAAAAAACAAAAAAAAAACAATTTATGTCTGAAAGCATCATTTATTATGTAGAAAGGCATTAAAAAAGCATGAAAAAAATCATTTTCTGTCATAATATATGTTTTTTAACTATGTTTTTATATTAATATCTTCATATAGAATAAATATTAGATGTAAAAGATTTTTGCTCATCTTATGTAAAATGAACTGACTCAGTTCGCTATACGTTTAATCGAAAACAAAATTCGAAACATTGAATGTCATTCTAACTGTATTTCTTACCGACTTCAGGCCGCGTAATATAATTAATTCAAAATACAATACGCATTTCCGTTATTGTTTTTTTTATTTTTTATTATAATTATTCTTCTGGGCGGCTGTCGCGACCGCTCTGTCGCTTTTACAGTGCCGTTAAGTTTAGTCCGTTTACAGTTTCACATTATACTTATTTTTTGTTACATTTTCTAAATCTATATTCAATGTGTATTTAATACACCATGTAATTTTATATAAATTGCGTTCAACAAATCCTAAATTATTTTTTCAGATATGCTGCTCTAAAAAATGAGAAGATATACCGCTTAGCAACAAATTCATATTTGGCCAATGGAAAAAGTGGTTATAAAATGCTTAAAGAATATGCAATCAGGATTGAAAACCAAACGGTTGTGGATATAGATTCAGTTGTAAATTACATGAAGCAAAAAAATCCTATTACTGTGGGGATTGAAAATAGATTATCGTTTTTTAATGAAATCCACACATCTGGAACCAGTGGCGTTAACACTTACCTGTTATTTATCAGCTTGTTGGCTTATTACTTTGTTAAACTTTTTTTATAAACAAAAAATTTTTACTTGGCAAGATTTACATATGAATATTTTTAAAACACGAAACATTTTTAAAGCTACGATTATAATCCTTTGTCGTACTTAACACGTCTTAAACACAAATTGTCTTTCGTCTCAGTTGTAATAACAGTAGACCCCACGTACCGGAGGTACTCAAAACCAAACGTATTAAAGAGTAATAACGTTTTTTGTTGTTGTTGTTATCATGGTCAATTCATAGCTGCCAGGTTAATTTCTACTTCTGTCGTTTCCAAAAAACCAAGAATAACAAGACTGTAGGGTGCTGCGGGCACTTGAAGATGTGAAATGCAGAAATCATGCGGTTCTGAATTGCATTCTGCATAGATGGTTTTTTAATTTGATATTGTTGTAATAAGAAAACGTCTGTGACGATAGCCGGAGTATAGTTGGGCCAGAATAGATCTGGCAGATCTAGATAGCTGCTGTTCGAATTGGTAAATTTCGGGTGGTTGGGGTCTGAGAAAAGAGTTAGGCTGGTATTGTTTGACTGTTTAATTTGTCAATTAGGCGTGCATATTGGTTTTGATTTGTTTTTTTTGTTAATTTGGGGTGATAGAAACTGTCGGCAATTGGGCCGTATTTTCATTGTAGATTTTGCTTCATTGCTCTTGGACTTTTGTTATTTTATGTAGTTGTGTTGCAAGGGTGATTTTGTTGTTTGGTTTTAGCTAAAAATTGGGTTGAAAGCAGCAAACAGTGTGGTTCCATTAATTAGAATTTAGATTCATTGCTGCAGGCCAAAGCCATGCAATGGCAAGCTGTTGCAATTCTTAACGCAGCGTTTTGGGTTCTCTGGGGCATTTTGAAGTTGGTTTTGAAAAGGTTTGGACGCGTTTTTCTATCAATAATCACAATGAAAATATGTCATATTGTTTCTTTAAACCACAAAAACTTTATTAAACAAACAGTATATACAATAATGTTAAATATCTTAAATTTTTTATAAACTTGAAAATTAGCAAAAGCATAAATACTTCCGTATGTTTTCCATAATGTTCTAAGCTATATTAATTATTGTATTTAATTTTATTTGGAGTAAAATTTTTTTTGTGAAATCATAAATAAATTTATTTTTGTCACAAGTAGCCCGTGTCAGCCATACGGCTGACAAATAATATTTTTCCGGCATTTTTTATATTCATTTACTAATTTTATTTTTTCAAAATTCACCACTTCTATGCTATTCCCGTGACTGTAAGCTTTACAATGATACCTCAGTTAACCCGCACTCCATTTTGTCGTTGGAGGAAAGGTCTTTCCTCGTTTGGTGAAAATATGTTGTCCAGCATAAAGATGTCCATGTTATTTTTTTACTAATTTCAACCCCCTTATGATGCTCCCTGAACTATATGGTTTACCCATAATATCTGATTTACCACAATATTTTTTGTGATTGGGAAGGAAGGTTTTTCCCCCTTTGGTAAAAACATGTTGTCCGGTATAAAGATGTTCATGTTATTTTTTTAAATTTCAACCCATTTATGACATTCTCCAGACGGTAAGCGTTGCAATGATACCTCCTTTAGCCCAATCCGTTTTGCGGTTGGGAAAAAGGACCCCTCTTTTGGTCAAAATGCGTTGTCCAGCATAAATTCTCCTTGTTATTTATTTTTTGAAACATTCAATCCTTTTATGACATTCCTTGAAACTTAAGCTTTGCAATGATATCCCGTTTAGCCCAATCCTTTCCGTGGTTAAGGAGAAAGTTCGTTACCCCTTTTAATGAAAATAACGTTGCCCAGCATAAAGATGTCCATGTTCATTTTTCCAAAACACCATATTCTGGCTTTATATTGGCAAATTACTCTTACCAATAAGTTTGAACCAATTAGAAGATAAAAATTTTTTCAACTTAATATCTGATTTACCCCAATCTTTTTTGTGATTGGGGAGGAAGGTCTTTCCCTCTTTGGTAAAAATATGTTGTCCAGTATTAAGATGTCCATGTTATTTTTTTTTAATTTCAACCCATTTATGACATTCTCCAGACGGTAAGCGTTGCAATGATACCTCATTTAGCCCAATCCGTTTTGTGGTTGGGAAAAAGGACCCCTCTTTTGGTCAAAATGCGTTGTCCAGCATAAATCGTCTTTGTTATTTATTTTTTGAAACATTCAATCCTTTTATGACATTCCTTGAAACTTAAGCTTTGCAATGATATCCCGTTTAGCCCAATCCTTTCCGTGGTTAAGGAGAAAGTTCGTTACCCCTTTTAATGAAAATAACGTTGCCCAGCATAAAGATGTCCATTTTCATTTTTCCAAAACACCATATTCTGGCTTTATATTGGCAAATTACTCTTACCAATAAGTTTAAACCAATTAGAAGATAAAAATTTTTTCAACTTTCAAAGACCATAGGGTCCCCTTTTTGTGAAAATGTCTTGTCCAAAAAAAGATGTCCATCCGATTTTTTTAATTTCAACCCCTTTATGACATTTCCCTGTCTGTAAGCTTTGCAACAATATCTCGTTTAGCCCAATTTTTTTTTGGTTGGGGAGGAAGGTCGTTCCCCTTTTTAGTGAAAAAACTTTGTCCATATTAATATGTCTATTTTAATCTTACCAAAAATATAACATTCTGGTTTTACATTGGTTACTTAGTCTTATCAGTTAGTTCAAGTCAATTCAGAGAAAAAAAAATTCAATTTCAAAAGTTCATGGGGTTGTTTTGAAAATGTGTTGTTCAGGCTAAAGATGTCCATGCAAATTTTAACCCTTTATGACATACCTATCCAACGATACCTCAAACACCTTAATCCGTTGGGTGGTTAGGGAGGAGTTAGGGAACACACAGACTCACAGACACACACACACACACACACACACACACACACACACACACACAGTCTCTCTCTCTCTCTCTCTCTCTCTCTCTCTCTCTCTCTCTCTCTCTCTCTCTCTCTCTCTCTCTCTCTCTCTCTCTCTCTCTCTCTCTCTCTCTCTCTCTCTCTCTCTCTCTCTCTCTCTCTCTCTCTCTCTCTCTCTCTCTCTCTCTCTCTCTCTCTCTCTCTCTCTCTCTCTCTCTCTCTCTCTCTCTCTCTCTCTCTCACACACACACACACACACACACACACACACACACACACACACACACACACACACACACACACACACACACACACACACACACACACACACACACACACACACACACACACACACACACACACACACACACACACACACACACACACACACACACACACACACACACACACACACACACACACACACACACACACACACACACACACACACACACACACACACACACACACACACACACACACACACACACACACACACACACACACACACACACACACACAGAGAGAGAGACACAGAGACATTACGTCTATTTATATATAGATTGTTTAGACTTATGTTTAAATAATGCCAGAAAAGCTTATTTTTTATTTATAAAATTTTTTCTCTTGAAAAAAGCTGAGAGCATTCGCTGTTTTGGAAAGTAGCTCTGCTTATAGTTGATTGTTTTTATTCTGAAAAAAGCTTAAAAATATCAGCGGTATGGAAAATTTTTTATTGGAAGATTGTACTGTGAGACACTGGAAAACGGTTTTTTTTTTCTCTACTGGAAAACGGTTTTTTTTCTCTGTGTTCTTGTGTTTTCGTAGTACAAAGATTTTTTTATTGAAATTTTAGGTTATTGTGAGCTTTTTTTTCTCATGCTTTTTTTAACTAGCCGTTTAAAAAAAACACATGTAATTATAAATATCTTAATAATTTTATATAAGTATATTTTTTTTACATTACTTGCTTTGATTTAGGACATCCTTTAAAACCAAAAATAATAAAATCTTAAAATTTGTTATATGTATGTGCCTGACTTAAAAAATTTTAAAATTATTTTAAAGCTCTATAGTTTATGTTTAAAGTATGAAGATATTAAAAATATTATAAAGTCTAAAATAAACGTTAAAGTCATGAAAACAATATTTTTTTTAAAAATTTAAAAACCCAAAAAGACGAGTACATTTAAAATTCTAAACAATTTAACTAACACTGGTAATAAAATAATAAACCGGAATCATAATAATTTTTTTGAAAACGAGCTTATTGTTCATTGCAAAATGTCACAGCCAGATTTAAAGTTAACTAAATAATATTAATTTGTTGACTTTAATATTTGATAATTTTTTAAAAAGAATGCCTTCCATTTAATTATGATAGAAAATAATAATAATTAATCAAATAAATGTTTAAAAACTGTTCAAGTTTCCATAATAAATGTCGTTTTCCCGTTGATTTTTTTATTTTGATCATGACGTTAGAAAGTGCCCACAAGGCGTTGCCACAACAGATTCTTAACTATTGACAGTGTTAAGTGTTTTGCTTTTTTTGTGAATCTACAAATAGCTGCAAATTTTTGCTGACCCTGATTCCCATGTTTGAAATTAAAGAGCTGAAACTAAAAAGATAATAATACGCGCACTAAAATATTTGCTTGTCATGTCAAGGCAATTTTTTGGCACACGCAATATTATTTATCTTTTGTCTGTCACATGCTCGTCCTATATAGGAATGTAGGTGGAACCTACAGTTCCTGTCGGTGAGATGAGTAAGGTCAGGAGCGGTTTGATGTAATATTTTATATTT
>JASAMX010012531.1:0-15687 GCA_030248175.1 Microlaimidae sp. YZB2_3
TTATGTATGTCCGCATCCTACTTGGTTCAGTTACGTATTGCTCCCCTCTAGATTTCAAAATTTCTCACACTAGATCGACCCCCCTAAAAACCTAGGGGGGTCCCGGATCCCCCTCCTTAAAACTAAAAATTTCGAATTACCCCGGGTAACCACCCCCTAGCTTACCCCACCGTTCTTATCTATGCCTCTGTCCCCCCCCCTCCCACAAAAAAACACCTATGCCTTTACCGCTTGACATTATAAATTATTATGTTAAGCAAGATTGTATTGCATCCTTACAGAATCTCGTAATATATCTCTTATAATATGAAAATTGTGCACTGCTCCGGGGATTTTAACGGGAAGGGCATTTCTCAAAAGGGGGAAGGGCACAGAAAGAAGGCAATTTTTTAAAACGGAAATGCGGAATAAAACGGAGGAATGGGGGTGATAAAGAGAAAAAAAAAAGAAAAAAAAGACAAAAAAACAGGGAGAAAAAAAAACAAAAAAGTAAAATTGAAGCAAAAATACGTCTATTTTTCGGGAAGATTAAACCTAAGCAACTACGAGTCTGAATCTTAAAAACGAATTGTTACTACTGACGGGTTTTTTTGTATTCAAGTGCATTTTTTATTGTTTGTGTTATTTTTTATTTTAAAACCAAGAATGTTAAGTTAAAACTCGTTGACCACTTTTTTTAATTTTTTTATTGCTAAAAACACCTATTTAGTTAAAATTTCAAGTAAGGTTGGGCATTGACGTTTAAAAAAAAATTTTCTTAAACTTTTTAAATATTGGGCGTTAATTCCTCCTCTTCAATAGTAAGGAGAAGGTGGACCCTCATTTTCACATCCTTCAAAATTAAATTACCCTCTTGCCGCTTCCATTGTTCAAAGAAAGAAAAGATGAATCATATTTTTATTAGTGATGGGCAGTTTCTGTTCCGGGTTCTGTCCGGATGTTTCGGGCAAAATTTGAAAATCTGGTTCCGGTTTCTGTTCCGGATTTTTGGAAAATCTCAATTCCGGTCCTGGTTCCGCTCTCGGTGTTCCGGGGGTTTCGCAGTTTTATAGGCAATTCTGGGTTCGGGTTCCCGGAGCAAAATTCAGAATTTCGGTTCCGGTTCCTGTCCCGGATTTTTGGAAAGTCACAATTCCGGTTTCGGTGTTCCGGTGGTCCCGCAAATCGCTAAAATTTATTTTAAAAAAATCTTATTTCTAAAATACCGAATAATACCGGAAACGCCGTGAAGGGCCATTCTGAAAGGGTCCCGTTGTGCGGCGGTGGTAGAGGTCGGGGGAGCTGTGCGGGACGTGGCGGAGACTGCGGCCGGAACCTCCGTCGGTTTGGTCGACCATCCCTTCAGCTCTGCCGCTTTTCCTCCCAATCGGGGGTCGTTTTTAGCCACGCTCGGAACTGACGTCGTCGCTGAGACTATGGGCTGTTGCTGTAGCTAAATAAACATTTTTTTTAATTTAATTATTGAATAAAAAAGCTGGAAGGAAGCGTTAAAAATATATTATTGAATGATTTGATTTGGTTTGATTAGACGTCCCAATCTCCTGATATAAAATGGGAAAGGAATTGCTGTTTATATCACCTTGCACAATATTAGCACTCCGAACTAATACAGGCCAGTGCAGCATGATGATATGAATAAGGACAACCCTGTTAAGGATCTAATAATAAATCTCTGGCATGCGATAAACGCTTTTCGAACGGTTCTTAATTTTACTAAAAATAATATTACAAAAGGCTGTAACGTACATGGCCGCCGCATTTAGGAGAAAGGGACATATCGTCGTTACTCTGACACAAAGAGCCACAATCGTTATAAAATTAACGTCACTCTGACTCATTTTGTTTAGATTGAATGAGTCTTAAAATATAAAAGAGTCACAGTTACAAGTATTTTGCGACGAATCTGACTCATTATGTCAGAGTAACCACGATATAAAACATTTTCCCCATCGTTTTTAACAAGCGCTAAATAAAACGCAGTTCTTTGTAAATAAGCACGGCGAAAAACTCATTTTTGACCAAATGATTTGCACCCATTTTCTCCTGCCTTAAAATCCTGCATACGGCCACGACGCTTAATAAATAAAGCAAAACAAAACAAAATAATGATTGATTGAAATCCAAAGCCGTTGTTGCTTGGGTCCGCTTGTTAGCGTGCTGGTCTGGACAAAAAATATATAATATAACGAAAAATGTGCAACTCCTATATAAAAAAGTACGGAAAAGGTGGCCTTTATAATGAGCCTCTCCATTTAAATGGCACCCTCCCTCCATAATAATGGCCTTTTAATTCAAAGGAATATGCCGTTGGCCTACGTCACTTTACACTAAATGCGCACGCATCCCGCAAATGAAATAAAATGTTTTTATTGATCCGCGCACATTTGTGCTGAATAACGTAGGCGAACAGCATATTTTCCCGCATTAAAACAGCTACTTTGCCATTATTATGGAGAGTGTCATTTAAATGGAGAGGCTCATTATAAAGACCACCTTTTCCGTACTTTTTTATATAGGAGTTGCACATTTTTCGTTATATTATATATTTTTGGTCTGGATAGGTGGCTTTTGAAAATTTTAAATATGCCTGTTCGCTGTTGGGATTTTGGTAATCCTTGTGTTGTTTTTTTTTGGTGGGGGGGGTGCAGCCTATTTGAGTCACAGATTTTTATTTAGACTGAAATAAAAAAATGGGTTTTTAGTGGAAAAATTTGGTTATAATAGCCTCTTGTAGAAGTTTAATAAGTAAATGGGGATCATTATGGTGCAAAAATCCAAGCCTATGGGAGAATAATTTCTCGATCAATTCAGCGTTCACTCCCTTTTTTTAGTATATTCTTATGGGTTTTTGGCAATTAAATACATGTGATTAAAATGGGGTCATTAACGGTAATAAAATAAAGAATTTATTGAAATATTATTTCAATAAATTAAGTTTGTTTACCTGTTGCATTTGTTGTTGTGCAAGTCTTTGTCGCTATAAACAAATTAAAAAAAGTTAAGAATTTTAAATTTAAAAAAATCTACATTTTTAAATAAGAAAAATAATATGTAAGTAGGAAAAAAATTAATACTAAATACAAAGAAAAATTACAAACACAATCCAAGCGAAGCGAACTACACATAAGGAAGCTAAAAACTAAACTAAACTAAATTTTATGAGAAAGTTAAAAAAATGATAAAAAATAAGCCTTTATACACCAAGGCGCAAAAAAACTCATAAACAAACAACAACCAAACCAAAAAAAATTTACAACAAAAACGATAATTTATTTAGGTCTAGATTCACGAAGCGGGGTTAGTCCCGTGTTAGTTAATTCCGCACTAATTACGATAGAATCCCGGACTAATTGATAACACAGGGACAGGACTATACCGTAATTAGTCCGGGATTCTACTGTAATTAATTTAGGATTACCAAACACGGGGCTAGCACGGAACTAACCCCGCTTTGTGAATCTTGGCTTTGAAGTTAAGAAGTAAATATTGTAAGGATGGTTGCCAGGATTGTCAGGTGTAAAATTTTGTGTTTATAACTAACCCTAAAATTTATCAGGAAATTTTTGCAGTGAAACATTAAAAAATCTTGTATTATTTTTATACGAAATTTATTGTGCAATTTTACTGGATTCGCTCAATTTAGAGCAAGCTATATATAATCTGTTTTGAAACTAAGAAAGTTATGTTTAGTTTTCATGGTAGGCATTGGTGAGAAAGTAGGAGGGCAGGGTGGGGTCCACCTCCTCCTGGCCTCAAAATTTTGGGACCACCTCCCTAGACGGAAATCTAGGGGGCCCCCTCCACCCAAATTTCCGAATTTTTTACTCCTGACCCCCCTCCCCCTCTAGAATTTGAAATCTGACCCCCCTCCCCCCTCGGGAAAATTTTAGGTACTTTTTTTACTAAATTTTCTTCCAAAAACGTGAATTTTTATCGCATATTCATGCTTTTACACCCTTTTTATACCAGAATATCGCTTCTTATTCAATAAAATGTAGTATTATCCTATAAAAAAAAACAATTATTAAAGTTATTATGGTTTAAAACTGGTTTGCTTTGGACACTGGACCCCACCTGACTCCCCTCTAAATTTCAAAATGTCGCACCCCAGGTCGACCTCCCCTAAAAAGCTAGGGGGGTTCGACCGGAACCCCCTGGGACCACCCTTTTAGAATTCAAAATTCGATTTACCCCAGGTAACCACCCCCCTAGCTTCCCCGACCGTTCTCACCTATGATGGTAGGATTTTTTACTACATAACCCTGAACTGGAGGTAGCCTGGATTTCTACAAGTGAAACCGCAATTTAACCTGTGTGCTTAAAAACCACAATTTAATTTGAAACGAAGAAAAACGAAGAAAAACGTTCCTTTGTTTCCTTTTCCCTCCCCTTTTTGCCTCGCTCTGGATACGGATGTGCCATTAAAAATCATTCCATTATAAAAATTGTTTTCTAACATGTGTTTTAAAGGACGTGTATTTCAAATAAATCTAACTGGTTAGTAGAGGACGGATGTTGATAAAATTTTGAAAAAAAATAGTTAAAGTCATACAGGGGCAGCCTTCCGGATTCGGGGGGTATACCCGACCCCCAAAATTTGGGGGCGGGATGTCCAAAAAATTTTTGGGCCTATACCTCAAATACCCTATTTTTAGCGTTTTTAGTACTGGGACTCCCAAAATTTTAAGCTCGTTCCATGGCAAATCGCAAGGCTGATTTCCTTGATGTCTGGAGTTTTGGTTTTAATGTGATTTTTTGAAAGTATATGATGTAAAAAAGCGTTTAACCGCATTAAAAAGAAAAATAAAAAATAGCAAAATAAAATTAATTTAATAAAATTTAATTGCAAAATAATGGGAACAAATTATAACACAATTACAATTTAATTAGTGGGCTTAATTATATAGATAAATAATTTTTTTGTGAAACATTAGGATTCTGGATACAAAATATGAACAAAAACAAAAATCTCAAAAAAGGCATGCAAGCCACACAATTGTGTCAAATTTTTGCCCATAATTTTGAAATTTTTTTATTAAATTAAATTTTTTTTTTAAATTTTCTTATGCAATTTTTATTTTTTAATGCGTTTACACGCTTTTTTTAGCCCAAAGGTCCTAATGTTTCAATGCTTTTTCTTAGTAAATATTTTTTTAAAAATATCTATATATTAAACTATGGATTTATCCCTAATTATCCATATTTTTGCACCTATTTTTTAATTCTTATTTGGTGACCTTGGGACCAAAACATATTCAAGAAAGAAACTTCACAGTAAGACTTAGGTCAAAACTAAGTAGTGTATTTTCAATATTTTTATTAAACTTTGCATAAATATAATAAATTATGAATCATAAAAAACAAATCAGAGTGAAATATTTAAAAATGAAATTATTAAAAAAGCTATTTTACAACCGTCATTTAGTCAACTGAACTGTTTTAGTCAGATTTTAGGAGTAATAGTTAGTACTAACATAAATCATTCAAAGTTGCATATTTTGTAAACAGTAATTACGTGTTTTAGTCGGATTTTAGAAGTACATATCTTTAAAACGAATAACTAAATAAATAAAATTTTTCACATTATTAGTATAACCAAGCACCAGTTTGTATATTAAATTTCATTAAGATTTGAGAACCTACAATATAATACTGGACATACAAATATCGTTAAAATTTTTACAGACTGAAAAATTTACGACATGGTACAAATGTTGTTAAAATGATATATCTTTTGTTCTAAACAAATACCAAACAAAAAATTTGATACAGTTGTGTAACAGAAGGTGCTCTACAACAAATCAAATTTTTAACAAAATAAAAAATGAGCTTTTTTGTAACATCATTTTAAAGTTTTGTTTTAGAATAAACTTTTTTTCCTTCCTGGAAAAAATATATTTTTTTGCTTGCAATTAGAATATTCAGATTAAGAGCTTTCTAACGGTATATATAACTTTATATTTAATAATTTTTTGTGGAACAATTTCGGCATAAAAGAAGCTTCCCAGGTACATTTTTGAGGCTAATTCCTAACTTTAAAGGCTTGTAATTTCAAAAATACACAAGATATAGATCTAGAAATTGGTATTCGGCTTTTCTGATATAGTATAAAATTTCATTAAAATTGAAAGACATGAGGTTAAAAATCTCCTTTTGCCTGGCGATTTCCCGTGGAATGCGCCTTTTGAGGGAAATTCTTAACTTTAACGGCTTGTAAATTCAAAAATATACAAGATATAGATCTAGAAATTGGTATTAGGCTTTTCTAATATAGTATAAAGTTTCATTAAAATTGAAAGACATGAGGTTAGAAATCGCCTTTTGCCTGGCGATTTCCCGTGGAATGCGCCTTAGGGGGGGGGTGTCCGGGGTACCCCTTAGATATATTTGGGATTTTTTTGGGAGGTGTAACCTCCCCCCTCGGACCTGGTTAAGGTAAATCTAACATTGAGTTTTTAGATTTGTTAAATTTCCACAAAGTCGAGGATTATAAAAAAACCCAACAAAAACACTAAATACTTTTACTAACTTTTTTACACCTATTTTAAATTTTAATTTTTCGATACCTCGGCTGCTTTTCTGCAAAATATTAATTAAATCAGTCTGTTTTATATAATTAACTGCAAACTGTTTGTCCTAATCTTTAAGTATTAGACCTGTGCCCGGTCTGGAAATGCCCCCCGCTTTATTGGAGGTTTTCCCTCCCCTCCATTTTATTGCCTTCCCCGCCCAAAAATAAAAAAGTACCCAAAAATTATGGCGCCATTTTTTACCTATTATGACGCCATCATCGCGAAATGTTAGCAATTTTTAGCCGATTTTAATGTATTTAAGCCATTTTAAACCAAATTTATCTTATTTTCACTTTTTTGTCCCTTTTCCTTCTTTTTTTCTTTATTTTTTCCATTTTTGTTCTCTTTTTTTCTCCCTTGCTTGCCCTTCCCCCAGACCTGTGCACGGTCTGGAAATGCCCCCCCGTTTTATTGGAGGATTTGCCCCTCCTTTTTCTTGCCCCCCCCCCCCGCCAAAAAATGAAAAAGTACCCTAAAATTATGACGCCATTTTTGACCTATGATGACGCCATCATCGCGAATTTTTTTGCAGTTTTTAGCCTATTTCAATGTATTTTAAGCCATTTTAGACCTATTTTTACCTTATTTTTGCTCTTTTTTTGTCCCTTTTTTCCTTTTCCCTTTCTTTTTCTCTCTCTTTTTTTTTCCCCCTTCCCCCCCCCCCCCGTTTTATTGCCCCCCGTTTCAAAAAAGTTGCCCCCCGTGCCCCCCTTCGGCCCCCCCCCCCCATTTTGGAATTGCCCCCCCCCGTTTTAACCCCGGGGGGGGGGGGGGGGCAGTGCACAGGTTTGCCCCCCCCGTTTCAAAATAGTTGCCCCCGTGCCCTTCCCCCCGTTTTGGAATTGCCTCCACCCAATAAAACCCCGGGGGCAGTGCGTAGGTCTGAATTAGGATATCTGTCCTTTAATAGATCATAATTTTGCTTTTTTTAGTAATTTGCTGAAATTCATGCAGATTCTTTTTATACAAAACACTCTTGTTGTACAATACCTGAGCCATTTGAGCGTGAGCGGGATGTTGAGCTTGCTGCATTCTTGGGTAGGTCTGGCTATTGTTTAGCACAGGCCCGCTCATCATATACTGCTGTTGTTGAGGAGAAAGCATATGGACTTGTGTCTGGGGACGGACATTAGGTCCAACGCCAGGGGGAATCGCTAAATACAAATTATTTTCTTTAAAAAATATAATTATCAATAATCACATAAAGTCTGCAAGTGCAAGTTTCAAAAATTTATAAATAATCTTATTCATTTCATTTAACAAGGGGACAAATCTACAGACCTGTGCACTGCCCCCCCCCCGGGGTTTTATCGGGGGGAGGGGCAATTCCAAAATGGGGCTGCACGGGGGGACAATAAAACCGGGGGCAAGCAGGAAAGATACAAAAAAAGAGAAAATAGGAGAAAAAAGGAAAAAAGGAAAAAAGAGGGGAAAAGGGAAAAAGGGACAAAAAAAAAAAGAAAATAAGGTAAAAGTAAATCTAAAACGGCTTCAAATACATTGAAATAGGCTAAAAACTGCAATAAATTCGCGATGATGGCGTCATTATAGGTCAAAAATGGCGTCATAATTTTAAGATACTTTTTAATTTTTCGGCGGAGGGATAGCAATAAAACGGGGGGGAATCCTCCAAAGTACAAGTCGTATATGTGTACCAATTATCAGTTTGACCGATCGAAAAGGAAAATACGCGTGTGAAACCGCCCCCCCCCCCCCCCCCCCCCCCCCCCCCCCCCCCCCCCCCCCCCCCCCCCCCCCCCCCCCCCCCCCCCCCCCCCCCCCCCCCATTCTTATACCCCAAATCGGACACGTAGACATTATTTTTGAGGTTATTTTTACGATTAAAGTCTTCTGTAAAAGTTGTGAGCCCATTTAAGCCTAAAAGTTGCCTATTTTTGGTGTAGAATTTTTATGCTATTAAAAATAAAAATTTGTTAAGTAACAAAGTAAGTTAAAACTATATATTTTTACAGCGGGAGGGGCATTTCCATCCAGCCCTTGCACAGGTCTGAAAAAACGCCGTGGGCCATTTTTATACCCTAAATCGGACAAGTAGACATTATTTTTGAGGTTATTTTTTTCGATTTAAGTCTTCCGTAAAAAGTTATGAGCCTATTTAAGCCCAAAAATTGCCAATTTTTGGTATGTACAATTTATGCTGCAAAGAACATAATTTTATTTAGCTTTTAAATAACTTAAAAATACATTTTACCAAATTGGCCAGAGTCTGGCGCTTCTAAATATAGTTCAAAATTGTTTCTAGTGCCTACCACTTTTGTACGACAACCAGTTAAAATGGGATAAATTTTTAATTGTGAAAAAAAAGTAAATTAGTCAAAAACACATAATTAAATCAAATAAAAATATGTCAAAAATACAAAATAGCCTGATTTTTAGGTTTTGCTTAGGCTTAGGATAACTAATATTAGCAAAACTAACCTTAAATTAACTTTTAAAACCAAATAAAAAATTGTTACCCATGTTTTTGATGGTCCATCAAATTTTTAAATTATTTAGATATTTTTAGATTTTTCAGATTTTTAGCAAAAAAATATTATTTTTAATTTATTTTGTTGCTCAGCAAATTTTTTTCGGTATTAGTGCAGTATAACATCTCCAGCGAGATAAGGAAAATATTGAATTCACATTTATATGTATTTATTTAAGGCGGATATGGTTATGACTATGGCGATTGGCGCTCATCATTCGTTTTCAGGATATTAAAAAGAGAGTCCGGGAAGCTCCAAAAAATCGATTTTTTTTTCATTTTTAATCTTAAGCGTATTTGCGTTTATATTATGTGTTATTTTGGTTATCAAATAAAAATGTATACTTTTGTGCAGTTTTTAATGTTTATAGAACGTAACTGTAAAAGATCGGACCACGGTAAGGGGGCCGTAAAATAAACCTATCCACTAAAAGGTATTTGGTACAAGTTCCATACATGTACCAAAATTCGATTTGACCAATTCAAAATTAATTGCGAATTGTAAAACATTTTTATAGCATAAATCAAAAACGTAGGCCTTATTCTTGTGGTTATTTTTTAGATTTGAACTTCTGAAAAAAGTTATGAGCCAATTCGACCCAAAAAATTGGCATGAAACCCTTTTTTGGCATGTACAATTTATGTTATTAAGAATTTTTTTTATTAAGCCTTTAATCGAATTAATATTATTTTTTGTATTACCAAGTGTCTGGCAGTTACAATTACAAATATACTTTTATTTTTTTCATTGTAACTACCAATTCTTTATAGTAACCGTTCAAATACCCACCAAATTTTAGTTGCGAAAAAATTAAAATTTTTGAAAAACAACTTATTTTTAAAAAAATCAATTATATTACAATTTAGTTTGATTTTTAGGTTTTGCTTAGGCTTATGAACAATAAATCGGTGAAAAACTAGGTTTAAATTAGCGTTTAAAGTCAAACCAGATTTGTTGTCCATGTTTTTAGTGGTCCATGCGACTTTCGAATTTATTTTTTTTTTTGAAAATTTTTGAGTTCTTCAGAATTCTAGCATTGTTAAAACATAGTTTTTAATTTAGTTTGTTGGTTCACAAATTTTTTTTCTTAATATCATAAATTGCACATGCTGAAAAAGGCCATTTTTTGTGTATAAATTGGCTTATAACTTTTTACCACTAGCTTAAAATTAACCACAAAAATGAGGTCTACGTGTTCTATTTAGGATATAAAAATCTTTTGCAACTAGTATTTACTTTTGAATCCGTCAAATCGAATTTTGGTACACGTATGGAACTTGTACCGTAATAATCCATTTGTAGAGTAGTTCATGATATTCATGGACAGCCAATGTATGGACATTTTTTTTCCTCAAAAACTGTCTTTGTTGTTTTATAAGGTCGCCAAGCAGGGTTTTTTCATCTTAGGCAAAAGTGATGATGGTTTTTTTTTAATATTTGAAAACACAACGTTAAATAAAAATTAGTCATGAAAAAATTTTGCTTGATTTTTTGGTTTTGCTTAGGTAGGCTCAAGTTTTGCTGTTTGGGCTTAGGTTTAGGTTTCGCTCAAGTTTAGGCTTTTGCTTAGGCTTAGATTTTTCTTAGGCTTAGTCTTTTGCTTAGACTTAGGCTTAGGTTCACACTTAGGTTCAGGCTTAGGCTTGGGTTTGCTTAGGCTTAGGCTTAGGGTTTGCTTACGCTTAGGTTTGACTTAGGCTTAGGTTTGGCTTAGGCTTAGAAAAAAATCTTTCTAAAACTATGGTCAAAAATCGGTAAAAATCCAGTTTTGTAATTGTATGGGGAATTTTGAACTCTCCTTTTAATATCTTGAGAACGGGTATCAAACGCTAATTATCAAGGTGATATTCAGATGCTGCACCATCAATAACATATATTTATATGCAAAATTTTAATTGCTGCATTTAATAGAATTTCAAAATTAATTTTTCAATGTTTATAGAAGTATGATAGTTTTCTGTCCATACTAGAATGTCCATGGGTTTGCAGTAAACTTTATACTCAAACAAAAAACTGCGGAAATGTCCAAAGTTTAAATGTGTGTCCTTAAAAATCTATATTTTAAAAAAACTTCCTTCCAAAACCATGGTCAAAAATTGGTAAAAAATCTCAATTTTGTATGGGAGATTTTGAACTCTCCCTTTAATATTTCAAGAACGGCTATCAAGCGCCAATTATCATGGTGATATTCAGATGCGGCCATAGGTGTCCGACCCCTGACGGCTATGGGGGGGTTTGACCCCGGGGTCAGCCCATTTTTTACCATTTTGTAGGCCCAGGAGGGGGGGTCAGCCTGGACCGAATTTTCGAAAAATTTTGACCCCGGGGTAGCCTGGACTGAAGGGTCCTTGGGGGGAGCATGGACTGGGGTACTTAGGGGGGGGAATAGCCTGGACCTGCCAAAAAACTTTTGGAAACTGTTAAAAACGTTAACATATTATAAGAGGTACCTTTTTGTTGATTTTTTTTGCTTCCGGTAAAATTTTGACCAACTTTCTTTTATTTTCCGGTTACATAATAAATAATAATAATCATTGTATTTTGTTTTCATTTCATTATTTTGCACGCGGCAACTTGCCGGGCAAGTGTTTAACGAACGGCGGCAACGCAAAAAACGGACCGGTCCTTTAAAAAAAACGGACCGTTCGTTTTTAAAACGAACATCTGAATTTTATTTTTTTTTTTAATTTTTAATGTAACGTACCAACCAGTTTGTAAAAAACCTAAGGTTTATTATAAATTATAAAAATTTGTATAGAACACTAAAATTATTGTTATATTTATGAGGAATATATACGTATATAAAGTTAGCGCACGAAATTCGTGCGCGCACGAATTTTGAGCCTGTATATTTTCAGTCGCGCGCACGAAAAAAACGATTTTTATGCCTATCGCACATTAAGTAGATAGGGGGGTGGAACAGCTGTTAGGGGGGAGGGTCAAAAACCGCCTTCAGGCGGGGGGTCGGCCTGGACCGGGGTTTTAGGGGGGAGGGAGGGTCCAAAATGGGCGCTAGGGGGGAGGGGTACCCTGGACCGGCCCTCAGGGGGGGCGGTCCGGGCAGTCCAAGCTGGTCGGACACCTATGGATGCGGCGCCATCAATTTAATAACATATATTTTTGTGCAAAATTTTAGTGAAAGCTGTAAAGGTGTTATACTGCGCTTTTACCTTTTTTCTTAACAACATAAATTGTACATACCAATAATAGGCCATTTTTGGGCTTAAATAGGTCGCTTAAATTTTTATCTTTTTTTTTAAATTTTTGAGTTCTTTAGAATTCTAGCATTGTTAAAATATAGTTTTTAATTTAGTTTGTTGGTTTACAAAATTTTTTCCTTAACATCATAAATTGCACAGCACAAGTATGATTCCTATACGCGTCCCAAAAGTCGATTTGACCGACCCTAATGTAAAATACACTTATAAAACATTTTCATACCCTAAATTAGACCCGTAGAACCAATTTTTGTGGATATTTTTGAGATTTGAGCTTTTGATTAGAAGTTATAAGCCGATTTATAACCAAAAATTGCCCATTTTGGCATGTACAATTTATGTTATTAAGAAATTTTTTTATTAAACCTTTAATCAAATTAATATTATTTTTTTCGTATTACCAAGTGTTTGGCAGTTACAAAAATACTTTTATTTTTTTCATGGTAACAACCAATTTTTTATAATAACCGTTCAAATACCCATAAAAATTTAGTTGTGAAAAAATTAACATTTTTGAAAAAAAAACTTATTTTAATAAAAATCAATTATATTACAAATTTGCTTGATTTTTAGGTTTTTCTTAGACTTAGGAACAATAAATCAGTGAAAAACTAAGTTTAAATTAGCGTTTAAAACCAAAAAAATTTGTTGTCCATGTTTTCGGTGGTCCATGTAACTTTTTAATTTTTTTTGAAAATTTTTAAGTTCTGCAAACTTCTAGCATTGTTCAAACATAGTTTTTAATTTAATTTGTGTGTTTACAATTTTTTTATTAACATCATAATTTGCATATCCTGAAAAAGGTCATTTTTGAGTATAAATTAGTTTATAACTCTTTTCGATAAGGATAAATCTTAAAAATAACCATTAAAACGAAGTCTGCGTGTCCGATTTAGTGTGTATTTTACTTTAGTATCGGTAAAATCGAATTTTGGGACGCGTATGGGAATCGTACCATACCAATTGCACATGCTGAAAAAAGCCATTTTTGGGTATAAATTGGGTCATAACTTTTTACCAACAGCTTAAATCTAATAGATAACCACAAAAATGAGGTCTACGTGTTTGATTTATGCTATAAAAATGCTTTGCAACTTGTATTTACTTTTGGATCGGTCAAATCGAATTTTGGTACACGTATGGAACTTGTACCGAAAAAGTTAAAAATTACCGCCAGATCCTTGAAACGCTCCATAGCCACCGATCTGCTGCTGGTTGTAATTATGACCCCACATTTGATTCTTGAAATAATTAATTTAAAAACGGTTACCAAACAAATCTGCAGATTGATTAGCTAATTTAATCATATTTTGCAATGCAATGCATATAAAATCAATTCGGGATAATTCAAAAATCACAGATAAACGATATAAATATACAAAAACAAATCATTCAATTTTAATTTTATTAAATTAAATTTTTAAATTTTTCAATATTCCATACAATTCCTTTATTTTACGTTTTTATAAATTTATCTTTTTTTTCTTTTGGCTGGTGTTTGTGTTAATTTTAAAGAAAGTACTAATTACCAGGGCCGGAATTCACAAAGAGGGATAATCCTCGTGCTAGCTCGGTGTTAGTTAATCCGGACAAATTACAGTAGGTTTCGGTATACCTGGGGCTAAGTCTGTTAAAATTTGATTAAACGATAAAAAAAGATGTAAAAAGCAAAATTTAGAGGAATTATTTGTATAAAAAACTGATAAACTTTTAAATATCTATTAATTGCAAATTTGTGTAAAAAGTGGCAGAACAAAATATTGTAAATATATGCTAAACAAGAAATTTTTCGAACAAAAAAAAATTAGCCGCGAAACCTACTGCAACTTGTCCGGATTAACTAACACCATGCTAGCACCCAAAAATACCGTAGTTTACACGGTGCTTACACCGAATACACTAACACGGTGTTTGCACCGTGTTTACCCCGCTTTGTGAATTCTGGCCCAGAGATTTATTGTTGACTCCTATTTTCCAGAATTCTGCTCCCAGTGAGTGGGGCCGAAATTCACGAAGCGGGGTTATTCATGGATTAACTCGATGTTAGTAAACCCCAGCTTAACCCCCTGATTAACTACTGTATATTTCGGGATTATCTAGTTAATCCAGAAATATACCGTAGTTAATCAGGGGGTCGCGCCGGAGTTTAGTAACACCGGAATCATTTACTAACTTCATGAATTCCGGCCTGGGTGTCCGGAAGTGTCTTTTTTTTGATCTCGTCTTTAAACATCTCGTCTTCAAAAAGCTCATTGTCTTTTAAACATCTCGTTTTCGGAAAACTCGTCTTTTGGATGGTTCAGTGGGATGAGTTGTCGGAGGAGCAGCGGTAAAACAGGGCTTCAAAATGCAGGTGGGAATATGGTTAAAAGAATGCCGCGCGGGCGGGTTATTAGAAAAACGCGGGCGCGTTATTAGACATAAATGCGGGCGTCCCTTTATGCGCGCGGTTTCCTTTGATGCACACGGGATTCCTTCCTTTTAGAACAATGAATTTTGACCAGGGTGTAAAAATTTGAAAGTTACATGGACCACCAAAAACATGGACAACAAAATTTTTTGGCTTTAAACGCTAATTTAAACTTAGTTTTTCACCGATTTATTGTTCCTGAGCCTAAGCAAAACCTAAAAATCAAACAAAATTGTAATATAATTGATTTTTATTAAAATAAGTTGATTTTCAAAAATATGAATTTTTTCACAACTAAAATTTGATGGGTATTTAAACGGTTATTTTAAAAAATTGGTTCTTACCATGAAAAAAATAAAAGTATTTTTGTCACTGCCAGACACTTGTTAATACGACAAAAATAATATTATCTTAATTAAAGGCTTAATAAAAAAAATTTCTTAATAACATAAATTGTACATGCCAAAAATAGGGCAATTTTTGGGTATAAATCGGCTTATAACTCCAAATGAAAAGCTCAAATACAAAAAATATCCGCAAAAATTAATTCTACGGGTCCAATAACGGTTTACTGAAAATGTTTTATAAGTGTATTTTAAATTAGGGTTGGTCAAATCGACATTTCGGACGCGTATAGGAATCATACTTGTGCTGTGCAATTTATGATGTTAAGGAAAAGTTTGTAAACCAACAAACTAAATTAAAAACTATATTTTAACAATGCTAAAATTATAAAGAACTCAAAAATTTTAAAAAAAAAGATAAAAATTTAAGCGACCTATTTAAGCCCAAAAATGGCCTATTATTGGTCTGTACAATTTATGTTGTTAAGAAAAAAGGTAAAAGCGCAGTATAACACCTTTACAGCTTTCACTAAAATTTTGCACAAAAATATATGTTATTAAATTTGATAGCACCACATCCCAGTAGGTGTCCGACCAGGCTTAGAACCAACCGCCCCCCCTAGAAGGCCGGTCCAGGGTACCCCTCCCCAGCAA